>BGPT01002142.1:65879-103960 GCA_003297045.1 Symbiodinium sp. clade C Y103 | reverse complement strand
CCACCCCACCCCCCCATGGTGACCAAGACGTGGAAGCATAAGCAAGTAAGTGGAAGTGGGTAGCAGGTGAACGTCCCATAGGTGTTCACTACGCCAGCAACGTTTTCAAGACCCCACCCCACCCCACCCCCCACCCCCACCAAAGTGTTATGTGTCAGGGGCGTGAAGTGAGTAAATGTGATGGGCGTGAAGTGAGTCACCAAAAGGTGTGGGGCGTACGTAGAAAGTGGTCCGGGGCGTGAAGTGAGTCGTTTGTAGGGGCCTGAAGTGAGCCGCCTGCCTACATACGGACATGCATGCATACATACATACATGCATGCATACATACATACATGCATGCATACATACATACATTCATACATACATACATGCATACATACATACATACATGCATACATACATACGTTCGTACATACATACATACGTACATACGTACATACATACATACATACGTACATACGTACATACGTACATACGTAAATACCTACATACCTACCTACATACATACATACATACGTACATACATGCATACATAGATAGATAGATAGATAGATAGATAGATAGATACATAGATAGATAGATAGATACATAGATAGATAGATACATAGATAGATAGATAGATAGAAAGATAGGTAGATACATACGTACATACGTACATACATGCATACATACGTACACACGTACCCACGTACATACGTACATACCTACATACGTACATACGTACATACGTACATACATACATACATACACACACACACATACATACATACATGCATGCATGCATACATACATACATACCTGCCATTACATTACATTGCATTACATTACATTGCATTACATTACATTACATTACACTACATTACATTACATTACATTACATTAGAAGACCAGTAGCCAGCCGGACGACAAGTTTGAACGTCAGACAAGGAAATAGCTCAGATACGTCAGACACGTCACGTCGTGAAGCGCAGGTCATCACGTCGTTTGGACAAAGTTGTTGAGTTTTAATGCATGAATTCGGCTCAATTGGTTCACAGTATTGGTTTAATAGCTCCCATCAATTTCAATGTATGATTGATGCTTGTTGGTTGCTCTGGCATATATGTACGAATAATTCGTATAACACGTAATTATATTTGATAAAAATATACATTCACATGACTACACACACATATATATATATAAATACATCTACACATACGAATATATGAATATATATATATATCTACACAGGATACACACCCACACACACACATATATATATATATGAACACATGTACATAGATTTAGTATATATATATATATATCGTCTATATGCATATATATTATATCTAGTTTATTTAGCATATGTATATATATATACAAATTTAAGTAAATAGTATACATATCGTACATAGAAATACGATAATTGCATACTATGTATATATATATATATACACATACGCATATATACAAACATTCAGATATACACATCTATCCATATATAGGTTCATCATCATGTTCTATACTTTTTATACACCTACAAGGTGGCCCCCTCCCCATTCGTAAGTTGGTTTATAAACCTCATGAACTATCACAATATGTCTGCCATAGACACTAGTTGTATCAGCTATGAACATAATTAGTTCTGTTTGGGGCACGCCATTTATTCTACGAACCAATATTCATATTCCATCACTGTTTTGTGGGGCCTCCGCCGCAGGGTCGCCAGCATTGGGGACTCTTCCAAGCCATGTTTGTTTACTGGAGGATCAAGTCCGTTTACCGCTGCTCGCTCGAATCCCCAATCAATTGGGATTGAATCCCAGTTGTTGCTACTTCAAATCCGTCCATCTATTTCCATACCCATGATTCATGGCATGTATTTCACCGCCTGGGGGGAAATAAATGCGCCATACCGATTTCAAGATTGGAACCTGGCTCATCTACCATTGCTCAGGGTGAAAGCACCATTTCCCACAGTGAACCCCAACAGTTGGATAATTTTGATCCACTTGGGCGTATCTGAAAATGGGGTATACCATGGTATACCCTCAAATGACCAAACTCTAGTGAGACAAAGGGGTTCGTAAACCAACTTACAACTGAGGGGCACACATTGTAGATGTCGCGGCCAATCTAGTCAAACTGTAAAGAGTTGTCATCATTGTATGACTTGCTGAGTGCTTCAATCTGCTTGCATGTGTACAGTTTTCAGTTCTAGTACTGTCAGCGCTGTTTCCTCTTCTTTGGCTCCCATCGCGCTTTCACGCTTTCGCGCTTTCGTTCATCATTCGACTTGGTTAACTAAGTGCCACTTGGTTCACCCGCTCAGGTGTTCTGGTGTCTTAGAGCTCGATACCAAGAACCGACCCCGGTGCCTTTGGCGCTGGGCGCACGGTGGATTCGGAACCGAACCTGGCGCTTCCACGAAGATGGTAGGGTTCTTTTTTCGCCTCTTCATGGGATTAGGTGCCGGTTCGGTGGTGGCCCTTAAAGAGCCAGTCAGTAGTAAACTTCTAGCCGGGATTCTCCGAACGAATTGTTCGTATATATGTGTGAAGTTTTCAATTCTAGTACTGTCAGCGCTGTTTCCTCTTCTTTGGCTCCCATCGCGCTTTCGCGCTTTCGTTCGTCATTCGACTTGGTTAACCAAGTGCCACTTGGTTCACCCGCTCAGGTGTTCTGGTTTCTTAGAGCTCGATACCAAGAACCGACCCTGGTCCCCTTGGCGCCGGGCGCACGGTGGATTCTGAACCGAACCCGGCGCTTCCACGAAGATGGTCCACGCATAAGATTAGGCGCCGGGTGGGCGGTGGCCCCTAACGAGCAGACCACAAAAACCATCAAAATCCGATTTTTTGAAGGTCGTGAAGCCGTTTTAGGTTTTCCACATCCAGGGTAATGAAATGTGGGATTTATTGAATTAAATGGGATAAACGGGGTATTGTCATGCCACCGCCATCATAAATGATACCAGTAGTACCGCGCAAGGCGGTGGCGGAAGTTTCAAAGATAGGAAACCTATATAGGAGAGGTTGGTTGCTGTAAATGATGGATGGCAGAGCGAACCCACTGATGGACCGACAAGTGGTTGCACTGTCGCGCGATCATCGGTTCATTTCTAGCCCTCTGTCCATGTCTCTGGTTCTTTATCTGTTTATCTACTTGCCCTTTATCTTATTTGGGTATTTCTCTATCTCCCCCTCTGTCCATCTATCCACCTGTCTATCTTTCTGTCCATCTGTCGCTCTTTCCATCTATCAGGTGTCAATGTGTCTATTGGTTTATTTGTTTATTTCCCTGTCTTCTATTTTCTTTCTGTCCATATTTCCGATTATCAAACTGTCTCACTGTGTCTGTTGGTTTATCTTTCTTTATCTGTGTACTTATCTTGTTGTTTATCTATCTATCGACCTATTGATCTATCCACTTGCTTAAGTATCGATCTACCTGTCTGTCTGTTCCAACTTCATCGTTGTAGTTCTAGAAGAAGAGTTTGGCCTCAGTGACTTCATTTCATGGAAGGGACGACGTTTCTTTCTACCATCATGTGTCAACGGATCCATCCCATCCATCTAGTTGTCGATTATCTAACTATCCCTCCATCTGCTATCTATCGATTTTGCTACCTGCAAACTTGACAACGAATGTTTTCTGCGAGACGTCCTTGCAATTTGGACGTTGAAAGCTGAAAAACGAAGCTTTTCTGTGACACTTCTTCCACTTTCCGAATTGACAACATCAAAAACGAAGCAATTCTGCGAGACCTGCACAATTTTTGAAGTTGACAACATCAAAAACGAAGTGACCGCAAAGAACTACACAACGATCTGCTGTTACTCCAACTGCGCGGCAAGGCGACAGCTTCTGGCAGTGTCCCTGTTTGATTATCTGGCTATCTCTCCATCTGCTATCTATCGATTTTACCATCTGCAAACTTGACAACGCATGTTTTCTGCGAGACGCCCTTGCAATTTGGAAGTTGAAGGCTGAAAAACGAAGCTTTTCTGTGACACTTCTTCCACTTTCCGAATTGACAACATCAAAAACGAAGAAATTCTGCCAGAATTGCACAATTTTTGAAGTTGACAACATCAAAAACGAAGCAATTCTATAGGAGGCTTCCTGCAGAAATAGAAAGTTGAGTGCAGCCCTGACGGCCTCGTACCAATGCGTTTTGCGATTTTTCCATGCCATGTCTCTACAGTATTGCGCCTGCCGGATGAGAGAAGAAAAATTGCACGCCGTTGTGGTGCAAAGCACATTTTGAAGTAAAAAGGTACAAAAACAGTTCATGCTCGGACCATCTTGGAAGTTGCGAGGTGGAAAAAGTGGACGCCGTTGTGGCGCGAAGCGCGTTTGCAAGTCAAAATGCTAAAACACCACATGTTCGGAGCACTTTCGGAAGTTGCGATGTCGAAAAAGTGGACGCGGTTGTGGCCCGAAGCACATTTGGAAGTAAAAAGTTGTAAAAATTGAAGGTATCGAGAGCCATTTGGAAATTGAGATGTTGAAAAAGTGCACGGCGTTGTGGCGCGAAGCGCATTTGCAAGTCAAAATGCTAAAACACCACATGTTCGGAGCACTTTCGGAAGTTGCGATGTCGAAAAAGTGGACGCCGTTGTGGCCCGAAGCACATTTGGAAGTAAAAAGTGGTAAAAATTTAGGGTATCGAGAGCCATTTGGAAATTGAGATGTTGAAAAAGTGCACGCCGTTGTGGCGCGAAGCACATGTGGAAGTGAAAAGTGTAAAAAAACTGTCATCCTCGGAGCGCTTTTGGAAGTTGAGATGTCCAAAAAGTGCACGCCGTTGTGGCGCGAAGCACATTTGGAAGTCAAAAGTGTTAAAAGCTGAGGGGTTTGGATTTTTGGCAGGGGCAAGGGATTCCGCACCTTGTCAAAAGTGAGGTAAACGTGTGGGTTTTGTTGCGTTTTCAAAAACGGTGGCAAGCGCGGGACATATGAAGAGGATCTGCAAAGAGGCATTTCGCGTGGCAGGCGCAGTACAAGAGACATATCGATCAGATATGTTCAGAGGTCCGGGCGCTGATTTCCTGAGAGGGGTTGCATTTTGGAGCATCAGATCTTTAGGTTTGTTGAAGTGATTTTGCGTGACGGGCGCAGCATTTCGTATGACCCGGAATCATTTTTTGGTGGCAGGCGCAGTACTTTAGAGAGATGGAGTGGTAAAGTCGCAAAACGCATTGGAACGAGGCCGTCAGCTCTGCACTCAACTTTTCATTTTTGACGGAAGTCTCGCAGACTTGCTTCGTTTTTGATGTTGTCATCTTCGAAAATGGAGGGAGTCTCGCAGAATTGCTTCCTGTTTGATGCTGTCACTTTCGAAAATTGAGGAAGTCTCGCAGAATTACTTCGCGCTTGATGTCTCGCAGAATTGCTTTGTTTTTGATGGGAAGAAGTCTTGTAGATAGATGGACAGACAGGCACATAGATCAACATTTAGATTACATTGGCGGATGTTTTTGTTGTGTTCGAGTGTGCATGTTTCACCGGTTGCAACTCCCAGAGTCATCTCTGAGCAATCCTCGTGCGAGGCAAAGGCCACTGAGTTGGAAGCACAGGCGGTTCCTGTGGTGGCAGAGCTCACAGCGGAGAACTTGGCGCTCCACACGCGCGCGGAGCAGGACAAGTGGGAGCGCAAGCCTGCTGCCAAGCGGATTTTCAAGCATGACGCTCTACCAAATGCTTCTCCGTGTCGGCGACCGGCGCCCGGAGCTGACTGCGGTGGAAGTCCTTGAAATTCGGCAGCATTGTGAATATTGTCAGGAACCAGCTCTCCCTTCATCATTCTGGTGCCACATCTCCCGAAATTTCCAAACGGATTGCAATTGCGAAGCGGAACTGGAGTTGGCGACCTTGTTTGGCCAATACAGGTGGGAAGCGGGTTCGCCAGTTGGTGCTGATGGCCGCACTACACCACACACGAGCTCATGGATTCGTGAATTGGTGGATGACTTGGCTCACCTGGCAGCTCCCGAACTTGTGCCAGATCAGCCGCTTGCCTTATTTTCGAACCCTTGCAGACACCACTTTATTGCCATCTCCATTCGGACAGCACTGGGGCGAAGGTATAGAGCCATGCAAGATGTTCCCATTGTTGCGGATTTGGCAAGGCAGGATGAGGGCGACGAGGTGGCTGAAGACAGGGCGCCCTTGCTTTGTGATTTTGTGGGGCCAGATGGCGCACTGCGTGGCTATAGGGCGCAATCTACCACTGCCCTTTCCACTCACAAGCGCCGCGCTCACAGTATTCGCATGTATTCGCATTTTGGCTCGCCAGATTGTGGTTTGCAATCAGTGCCCGTGGTGTCGCCGCAATTTCGCTTCGACTGAAATTGCCAAACGGTATGCCCATGCCCGTGCCAAAAAAGGGCGTTGTCCTCGATGCCGGTGGTCTTTTGGAGCCGCTGCACACGTCCAGTTTCAAGTGCCCAGTATGTCCACATGAAGCAGCTGACTTGGATGGCTTGCAGACGCATGTTGTGGCGCATGTGGCTCAACGCTAGCGTTCCTTGCAGGCTTCCCTTTGCATTGTCTGCCATGGACTCTTGGTTCAGTGCCGCTCCTGCCGCGCCTGAGCGACAAGTCAGGCCCTGCACTGGCCGTAGCTCCAAGGACAATGATCAACTTTTGACTGCAGTAGCTCGCCTGACGCTGAAGACTGCTCAGGCGAGCCGAAACTTGGAGAGCGCAGCGTTTGTCACCTACATCCTTCCCAAGGACAGTGCCTATGCTCAGGCTGCCACAGTGGCAGGGCAAACTTATGCCCAGCGCGCCCGTGCTGCCGGAAAGAACCACACCTTGGGGCAACCATCCCCGTGGGTCTGGGCAGCTTTTGCGCAAGCAGCAATGAAAGATGACGCCTTGGCTGAGGACAAGCGCGCCTTGGTGAAGCAGCACTGTGATGGTGCTTCGGATCCAGCTGAATTGTGCAATTTGGTGCTGCATTGTCGCTTGTCCAAAGTGGATGACCAGAGCAAAGTTCGCCTGCAGATTGCCGTGGCTCCTCCCCTTTCTGATGTCTTGAGCATCTTGCAGGAGGGTGTTCAGAACCAGAATGGTGAGCGCAAACATGGCCCTGCGCCCAGAGGAGCGTTGGAGCGTCAGATTCAGGAGTTGCTTGGTGAACCCAGCGGAGAGTGAAGATCAACTGAGCGGGCAGTGAGGATCTTTTTTGATGTTCCATAATTAGCAGGCAACTTAAGGTTTCCTTCTTTTACTTACAGCATGTTTGTGCTTCAAAGCTGGTGCAGTTTTCTCGTGCGGCATCCGGCTTCTACAGATCAATGTCGGGTGCGCTGGTGTCCCGGACACGGTGTTGTGCACCCTGTCTGGCGCTCCGTTGGCGCCGGCGCGGCCTTGAGGATTCGGCCGACTGAGGTCATGTCCTTTTTTTAAGACCCAGCCTGTGCCCCGCCGTGGAGCTAGGTTTCACTGAGGTGTAGCACAGAACAAGCTCCGAAGGCGCGTGAGTGAGTGAGAGTGCATGTTTCACCTTTCACGGCTGGACTGTGGAACTGTGGGCATGTTTTGTGTTTATTCCACCTTGCAGCGCTGAAGCCATTTTCCAGAAGAAAGCCTGTCATTGTTGGACACTGTGTGACAGTCAGTTGAATGTGTCTTTTCTGGCCTTTCTCTGGTAGATTTGGGTCGCATTAGGGATGTTTACAACATAATGTCAAGTTCGTATTAATAACCCCCCCCCAGAAGGTCTAGATCCTGGAGAAGGTTGTCCCGCCTAAATATTGAACCAAAAACCCAAAATAAATCAAATTAATTTCCTTTTAAATCTATTGGGCTCCACAGGAATCTGATGGTTTCCCATTGATTTTTCCTGTCATTTGCAGCACCCATGAGCTGCGTCATTGGCAGCAGTTTGTATCAGCCAGCATCAAAACCATGAGGTCAGAAAAATCAGAACCGACACTTTTTGACCAGCAAAAATGGGATTTTCCGGAAGGGTGCTGATTAATAGGGGGGTTGATTAATAGGGATGGACATACCCAAAGTAGTATTGCCAAAAAAATTGGCATCTGGGTGTTGATTAATCCGGGCTGCTTGTTAATACTAACTTAACATTATAACAACTACAACTACAACTGCCACTACCATTACAACTACCACTACCACTACAACTACAATTACCATTACAACTGCCACTACCACCTCAACTACCACACCTGCTCCCACTCCCTCTGACTACCACTACAACTGCAACTACAACCACAACTACATTACAACTACAACTACAACCACAACTACATCTACAATTACAGCTACAACCACATTACAGTACATTGCATTGCTTACATACATGAAATTCCATTACATTTTAATTAGATTACATTGCATTACACACATACATACCATGCATACCATACATGCAATACATATAACACATACAATAAATACAATACATTACATGCAAGTAATACATACATTACATACATTACATACTTTACATACTTTACATACATTACATACATTACCTTGCATGCATACACACATACACACATACACACATACACACATACACACATACACACATACACACATACACACATATACACATACAGACAGACAGACATACATACATACATACATGCATCCATCCATCCATCCATCCATCCATCCATACATACATACATACATACACACATACATACATACATGCCTACTTGCTTACTTGCTTACTTGCTTACTTCCATCATTACTTACTTGCTTACTTCCTTCCTTCCTTCATTACTTACTCACTTACTTACTTACTTACTTACTTACTTACATAATCACTCACTTACTTACTTGCTTGCTTACTTACCTACTTGCTTGCTTGCTTACTTACTCACATACATACACACACACACACCCAGACATACAGACATACAGACACACAGGCACACAGACATACATACTCACACACACACACACATATATATATATATACATGGTCCAGCGTTCCAACCCCCCTCCCCCCTCCGGCCATGGTAATGGGTCAGTATGCAGATTCCCCCCCCTTTTGTGGTGTGGTGGTGGGGGGGGTATGTTGTTTCTATGATATATATCATATATGTACGCTCTATAAATAAATATATATATATTTATTTATGTATATGATATACATGCTATATATATATATATATTTGCTACGTAGGATATACATGCTCTATTTTTATATAAATATATTCGCGACGTATGATATACATGCTTTATATATAGTATATATGATATGCAATGTATACATATATATATATATATAGAGTATATATGATACGTAATATCAATATAAATATATTGTATATATATATATATATATATATATTTACATATATATACATATATATATGTATATATTTTTATATACATATTGTATTCTTGATACATACATATCTATCTATCTATCTATCTATCTATCTATATACATATATATATATATGTGTGTGTAAAAATATGCACATACAGGCTCGTAGGGGTGGGGAGGGTTGATGGTACGTATGGAGTGTAGAGACCGTCTTTAGGTAGTATAGGGGTACTTCATAGGTATGATNATATGCACATACAGGCTCGTAGGGGTGGGGAGGGTTGATGGTACGTATGGAGTGTAGAGACCGTCTTTAGGTAGTATAGGGGTACTTCATAGGTATGATATGGAAGCGTGTGTGGTAAATCAATACTATGCAGGATACTTACGTTAAACACTTGTAGTGTTGTGGGAGTATATAGGTAGTAAATAAGAAGTAGATATGTAGCATAAATGTGGTTATAGGTAGTACGTAGGTACTTTGAGGGAGTATGTGTACTATGTAGATCGTCTAGAAGGTCTACAAGGTAGCATATACCTAGTAAAGAAGAGGCTGGAAGTCAGAAATGCTGCAAATAGCTTGCAAATACGGGGCTGGGCCTCAGAAATGCTGCAAATAGCTTGCAATTGAGGCGGGGCCTCAAAAATGCTGCAAATAGCTTGCAAATAGAAGGGCCGGGGGTGCTACCTGGGGACCCATACCATGGGGGGGTTGTAGGAACACGGAACACGAGACCATATATATATATATATATATATATATCTGTGTGTGTGTCTGTGTGTGTGTGTGTGTTGTATTACTTTAAATCATATTTTGGTTTATCTACAAAATAATCAGGGGAAGGGTTTGCAAAGATAGTGATTCCTGCTGCGGTGCTGAAACTCGTCTGATGTTGACGCAGGTGGTTGGCCTCGTGAGTTCCTTGAGTGGCCAGCTGCAGGCGCGCTGGATGGAAGCTCAGCTCCGCAACATTCAACGGATTACATTAGTAATACGATATAACTACCAGAATGTAGAAATATAACTGCTGCACATATATCAAGGTATGCAAATATCTAAGATGGTTGTAGTTGCAGAATGTTGCTGCAGATAATGTGCCGGAAAGTAGTTCAATTTGGTGTGCCCTGACCATTTACAACAACTACTTTCCCAAGGCGGTCTCTGCAGCTGCAACCTTCAACAGTAGTGGCATCACACAGAAGAATTGAAACTTGGCCTCGTCTACAGAGTCTACATACATGTACATACTGCATACACGCTTGTCCTGACACCGCCGCATTGAACCCAGTTGCAAAGCACCTCCTACAAGATCAGACGCAAACCATGGAGATGAACAATGTTCATTTTGGATACTGTCACTTACAGTGATGGAAAAAATTAGATGGCTCTGTGAAGCTGATCGCTCCCCCAATTTGTTTCCTCCTGCTGTTGAGGCATTTCCTTCCTGCCCTGCGAGACTTTCCAGGCAACTTTCAACTCCAGATGGCCGCCTACTGCACCAGGTTGGTCAAAGCAGCATCTCAGAAGGAACAACTGGTGGGTGTAATATCCATCTTGGTTCTATGGATGTTTGATGATGTCCTATGATGTCTACCCTGCAGTAAACAAGCATAGCTATGGAAAATAGCCCATTTATAGATTCTGTACCCATTAAATGAGTGATTTTCCATAGCTATGTTAATTTACTTTATAGATTATGTACCCATTAAAATAGTGATTTTCCATCGCTATGTTAATTTACTGGAGGGTAATGTATCCGGATGCCAGGTGTTTCAAACATTTTCGAGCGCTGCGGATTTGTTCGATCGTCACCACACAGGTGAGACGCTGGGTGACTTGGCCTCTGCTGTGGAGTATGCCACAGATGCCGCCATCGCGAAGCTGGTGAAGGACAGGGTGGAATGGCTGTGCAACAACTGGGAGATGCCCACAGGGCCTACACCTGTTTTTGTTGGCATGTCTCTGTGTCTAAAATGATCATCTTTCTATGGGCTTTGATACATGGGTCCCTGAACTTCATGCGGTATGACAAATACGGGGGCGACCCTCAAAGTTTTCAGAGACTCTGTTGTACTTCCTAGTAGCATCATCTGTTACTTGGGATGCTAGTACCACCAACCTGCCGACGCCAACTTCAAGGATCAGTATCCCTGAAACCATCGAAACCATCGAAACCATGAGAATCTATTGGATGTATATTGAAATCCACTCCTATGGGGAAAGCTGCAAAAATGGTCCTGTTTGGACGTTTCAAGCGTGGCGAAACATCGTTTCGTGTGGCAGGCGTGGCACTTTGTGACATCCCAACATGTTATGTGACGTGACGAAGCTCGTTTTGTGTGGCAGGCGCAATACTTTCGTGTCGTTTTCGTCGTTTTCAAAAGATGAGTTTCATTTTTCGTGGCAGGCGCAGCACTTTGGAGGTCTCCATCGTCATTCCCGAAAGCTCCTGCGAAGGGTTTTTCCCAAAGAACAACTACCAAATTCATCTACATAACATCTCTTTCTCATATCTTCACATGCATCTCCTACACAACATATACATCATCGACATCATCGACATCATCTACATCATCTACATCTACATCTACATGAACTTAACCATCTACATCATCGACATGATGTATAGATCATCTATATCATCAACATGTACATCAGGAGTTAATACTCAGGAGTTAATACTCAGGAGTTATGTCTCAGGAGAGTTTTACTCAGGAGTAAATTACTCAGGAGTAAATTACTCAGGAGTTATTGCTCAGGAGTTTTACTTCAGGAGCAAAGTACTCAGGAGTTCTTACTCAGGAGTTAATACTCAGCAGGAATATTCAGGAGTAAGTTCTCAGGAGTTAGCTCTCAGGAGTTAAAACTCTTACCAAAAACTCCTACTTCTCAAGTTCGTCTAATTCTCTCTTTAGGCGGCGGGGCAGTCAAATGCAGGGTTGCGAAACGCAACCCTTTTGCACGAAATGAGGGTCGATGTGCAAAAACTGAGGTAAAATTGCGATTTTCGCGGTGCTCGCGCAACCCTTTCCCACGAAATGAGGGCCGATGTGCAAAAACTGAGGTAAAATTGCGATTGTGAAATCGTTGCCGGCGACTTTTGCGCACCCTTTCGCACGAAACGAAGGTCGATGTGCAAAAACTGAGGTAAAATTGCGATTTTGAAATCGTTGCAGGCGCCCTTTGCGCACCCTTTCGCACGAAATGAGGGTCGATGTGCAAAAACTGAGGTAAAATTCGTTGCGCCTTTTGCGCACCCTTTCGCACGAAATGAGGGTCGATGTGCAAAAATTGAGGTAAAATTGCGATTTGGATGTGTCTCTGTCAAAGCTTATGCGTGTCAACGCTCTTCTGTGTAAAAGCTTCTGTGTGTGCACGCTTTTCTGTGTAAAAGTTCTTGTGTGTAAGCGCTCTTCTGTGTGAAAGCTCCTGTGTGTCAAGATGTCTGTGTGTAAACGCTTTNAAAGCTTCTGTGTGAAAGAGTTCTTTGTCTAAATGCGTATGTGTGTACACGCCCTTCTGTGTAAAAGCTCCTGTGTGTAAATGCGTCTGCGTGGAAAAGTTTTTCTGTGTCAAAGCTCGTGTGTGTAAACGCTCTTCTGTGTAAAAGCTCCTGCGTGTAAACGTGTCCTGGTGTAAAGACTCTTCTGTGTAAAAGCTCCGGTGTGTAAACGCTTTTCTGTGTAAAAGTTTCCTNGCCTCTGTGTGTAAAAGCTTTTCTGTGTCAAAGCTTTTGTGTGTAAACGTCTCTGTGTGTAAAAGCTTTCTTTTGTCTGCAAGAGTTCTCTGTATAAGCGTGTCCGTGTGTAAACTTCTTTCTGTTTAAACGCTCCTGTGGTGTCTTGGTGGAAACGCTCTTCTGTGTAAAAGCTCCTACAGCTCGTGTGTGTAAATATGTTTGGGTGTAAACGTTTTTCTGTGCAAAAGCTTGTGTGTGTAACGTTTTTTTGTGCGCACGGAATTCTCTGTGTAAACGTGTTTGTGTGTAAACGCGCTTGTGTGTAAAAGATCCAGTGTAAATGTGTCTTCGTGTAAACGCTTTCTATGTGCTGCAAGAACGTTCAAGAGATTGACAAGGGTGGCATCAGATGTTGAAGTGTTGCTGCTGAATCTTTTTGCAGGATCAAAACCTGGCAAACCGTATTTCACATCAGGAATCGGATGAAAACGGTCATTTTTGAGTCCTTGATTTTTTTCAAAAAATCAGGGACTCAAAAACGGTCATTTTTGAGTCCTTGATTTTTTTAAAAAAGATCAGGGACTCAAACCGGGTATTTGCGTCAAAATCATGGCGACAAACAGTTGAATTTCCGTTGTCGGCTCAAGCCACGTACTGTAGTGTTTGAACAGGTTCACATTGTCAGAATTGTAGTTTGATTTGCACGGGTCTTCTTCTTTTTTGTTGCTTCATTTCAGAACGCATTGAGCACGTGGCACAGTATCATGCATGTGCAGACCAACAGCATGCAACTTTGTCTCGTGTCCCACCTGCCACTTGACTACCCACGCTGGTTGTGACCGCAAGTCGTGCGCAACAATCAGCTGTCACACATCACGCAAGAGTTGTCATTCATCGTGAATTCACCAACATCAATCATCATATCATTCATTGTCATTCATTCATCATCATTCATCTACCGCTTTCTTGTTATCTTCTTCTTCCCAACTCTTTTTGTCTACTCCCTCCTGCTTTCCTTTCGGGCCAGACTGTCGCCTAGTTTTCGTGGCAGGCGCGATACTTTAGACTTTAGACATGTTGTGTTGCGTGCTTTTGCGAAACGCATTGGCAGGGCTGCGTCAAGTGGTGGCAATGTGCAAATTGCGTGGCAGGGGTGGAACGTCGTTTTGTGTAGCAGACGTGGCACTTCGTGACACTCCATCATTTGAGATGTGATGAAAATTGACGGAAGCTTCGTACGAAATGCTTGTTTTCAGCTTTCCAACATGTTTTCTCTCGATTCTCTAACTTTCTTGTGGAGTCGCCGTGCCAATGGGGAAGCTCCAAAACCTCTGGTTTTCGGACGTGTCCGAAAAGCTTGTGATGTTGTTTTGTGTGGCAGGCGTGGCGCTTCGTGAGATTCTCACGTGTCTAGAAAAGGTGTCGAAAGTCGTTTTTTTCTGGCAGGCGCAATACTTTTGCGTGGTTTTCAAAGATGTGTTTCATTTTTTCGTAGCATGCTGCGCCGTGTTGTGTTGCGTGTTTTTGCGAAACGCATTGGCAGGGCTGCGTCAAGCGGTGACAATGTGCAAATCGTGTGGCAGGCGTGGGACATTGTTGGAATCTCATTTTGCGTGGCTTGCGCAGCATTTGGTGCAGATCCGTCGTGCGTGGCATGTCATTTCGCGTGGCAGGCGCAGTATTTGGTGCAGTTGCCTCTCACCACTGTTGACTTGACCGTCTCCAGTTTCTGTTCCATGCTTTTCACTACGCACTTGACAGTCCACACTTGACAGTCCACTTCACACTTTACACTTCACACTCCACACTTCACACTCCACACTCCACACCGCACACTCTACACTTTACACTCCACACTCCACACTTCACACTTTACATTCCACACTCTACACTTTACACTTCACACTCTACACTTTACACTCCACACTCCACACTTCACATCCCACACTCTACACTGCACACTCCACACTCCACACCCCACACTCTACTACACTTTACACTCATGACTTCACACTCCACACTCTACACTTTACACTCCATTCCCCACTTTACACTCAACACCATACCCTTCACACTTAACACTCCCCACTCCCGACTCTACAGTTCACACTCAGCACTCTACACTTTACCCTTGGCCCTCTACACTTTACACTTTACTCTCCACACTTCACACTTTACATCCCGCACTCTACACTTCACACTCCACACTCTACACTTTACACTTTACACTCCACACTCCACACTTTACACTTCACACTTGACACTCCACACTTCACACTTTACACTCCACACTTTACACTCCACACTCCACACCGCACACTTTACACTTTACACTCCACACTCCCCACTTCACACTTTACATTCCACACTTCACACTTCACACTTTACACTTCACACTCCACACTCCACACTTTACACTCCACACTCCACACTTCACACTTTACACTCCACACTCCACACTCTACACTTTACACTCCACGCCACACTTTACGCGCAACACCCTGCACTTCACATTTACCACTCCCCATTCCCCACTCTAGACTTTACACTTAGCACTCTACACTTCACACTGCGCACTCTACACTTTACACTTCACACT
Source organism: Symbiodinium sp. clade C Y103 (assembly GCA_003297045.1). Taxonomy (NCBI): domain Eukaryota; class Dinophyceae; order Suessiales; family Symbiodiniaceae; genus Cladocopium; species Cladocopium sp. clade C. Next base: position 88,380 of record BGPT01002142.1, on the reverse strand, counting down.
TTACACTCTGCACTCTACACTTCACTTTCTACACTTCACACTTGCCCTTTTACACTCCACACTCCACACTTCACATCCCACACTCTACACTTCACACTTCACACTCCACAGTCCACACCCCACACTCTACACACTACACTCCACACTTTGCACTCCACACTTTACACTTTACACTCCACACTTTACACTTCACACTCCTCACTCTACACTTCACACGCCACACTCCACACTCCACACTTTACACTCCACAGTGTGCACTTTACATTCTTTCTCACTCTGTATTCCGTCTCATTCCACACTCCACAATGTACCCTAGTACGGAAGCAAGGGAAGAATGCACAAGATTGTTCAAATGACGTGTTTCACAAAAGTCTTTTACGTGCAGCAGGTGACATAAATTTCTTGTATAATAGTTGATTCTTTATGTGACCATCCTTCTTCCTCATGCTTGTTTATGTGTCTTTTTGCGTGATCTGCATTCGGGTTTTTGGATCCCTTTCATCTAGGACACTGAGCGACACCTGCAAAGCCTATCGCCTTGGGTCTATCTGCGTGCGGGACAGCAGCTGGAGAGTCGCCAGGGGAAGACGGCCACGGTGGTGCAGGACTGGATGGATGGCTGCGGCGCTTTTTAGAAATCCCAATCGGAGATTTCTCATACTTTCACTAGGAACACATATGGTGTGAATTCAATGGAATTAGATGTAATTATCAATAGTAGGTTGTGAATGGTGAGGTTTGATTCCTGGATGGCAAATAGTTTAAACTATACATCGAGTCCAAATTTATTCAGTGGATCTCTGCGTGTGACATGTCCAGTGGAAGAATTGCAGCCTCAGCAGGTCCTGTTCGACAAGTCTGAGCCGATCAGCCTTGAGGTGCCGTGGTCAGACTTTCAAATGGGGGGATGTCCTCGGGAGTCCTCCCAGTATGCTCCAAATCTTGCAACTCCAAAATGGATGAGAAACAACCATTTAAATCCATTTTCTGGAAATGATTTGCCAAACCCAGTTTTTCCCATTGTTCCCGGTTTGCTATCTTCACCCACTGGCATCCTGACTAATGTTTGATGGTCTGAGGTCGAGTGGGCAGTCGGCAAGAGGCAGACCGCAACCAGACTGAGTACAATAAAAGTTGACGATGCCCAGCTGCAGTCTGCACTGGTCGCCCGTGCATGGGATATGGTGGGTGTGCCACTGGGTGGTGGTTGTGGATTTCGTTATTTTCCCATCCCTGATGTCGGGATGATTGTGCACGTGCTAGTTTGAAGTGGCTGGCGAAAATCACAAAATGTCACAAACCAGTTTGGCATTGAGCACATCCCCCTCATTTCTTTTCGCCACCGCAAGGACGAGGTATTTCTGCATGCGGAGTTCCAAGAGGCTGGTGCTGTGATGTGCTGTGTTGCATGGGTTTTCTTTGCAATTCATGGTTTTGTTTGCCTTCCATGGCCGCGATTTGCACAGGGAGTGTCCCATGAGTTCTCCGCACGTAAATTGCCGTGGACTGCGACGCCCGTAGATGTGGCAGCAGAGACGCGCTTCGTGATTGTGCTGCGGCTGTGCAGCAATTCTGTCATATGTTGTCACATCTTGTCACATCTTGTCATGTCGTTTGAGCTCAGACCAGGGATATCGACCAGAGGCTACTGGGAGGTTTTGCTTCCAACTGTGCCTAGGTTGTCCTCGTTTGCGTCCAAAGAGAAAGGCAGCTCTGTGTTGGGAAGGCCGACTGCAGATGACAGAGCCTTGCAAGAGGACAGAGATCTGGAGTTGCTGTAATACTGTGACAGAAACAGAGTGGATGGCCTCTGCGCTTTGGACCATGCAGAGTTTTGCGGAATGGGTAGTATGCACTTGATACAATATGAGATCAATATGAGTATGTATGGTTTTTGTGCGACAAAACGACATGAATTTTCAGAATAGAGACACACCACACAAAATCACACAATTGCTATCATCTGCTGCTCTGGATGGATGTAGGTTGGAGAGCCGCCTGCAGAGCTGCAGCACACAGTTGCGATGCAGTGGCTGCTGCACCACCACGAACTTTGGCATCATTCTGTATCCCCAACAGCTACCCTTGGAAGATCTTTGAATCACCTACTGGGACTTGCAAATCAGTCGAACTTATCTTCAGACAATAGCCATGGACATATCTCATCCTGGACATTGATGTTTGATGTTTGGCAGCTATGGCCCACGGTTTTTGTTTGTAACGCAGCCCACCGCCTGCTGCTGTGGAGTACCAAGGATTCCCTTGGTCCTCGGTGGTGGCGCAGGAGGGCTCAGAATGGCCACCCACCTCCGAGAAGCTTTGTCCACCCGATCTTCGTGGTGGATGCCGTTCTACCAAGCAGATGCATCCAATGCATCCAATGCATCCAATGCATCGGATGCCAAGGCGGAGGTCACCAGATTGATGGAACGCATCACTGAGGCCAGGGCTGCTGCCACATGAAGGGATTGTCAGCTGAGCTTGTGGCGGAACTGTTCCGTAACTTCGGAAAGTGGGACAAATACGACAAATTCATGCGAAAACATATTTTGTGACACCAACTTGTACCAACAATCTTCAAGAGTACTGTAGATTTTTTGAACAACCTATTTTTGATTTGCACCCATTGCCATGGGATTGAATTTGGGACGGCAGCCCTGGAAGGATTTGGGCGGATGGTTGAAGAGCTGGGACGAGATTGAGGCACCAGTGCCATGCAACCTGCAGGTATCATGCAGTAAGAGTGCAGTGAAGGTCTTATCGGATCATTGATGTATGACTGGACATGTTTAATGTGGCGAGCTGGGAGTGGCTCTCGGCTCATGCGATCCCTAGTCACTGCAGCAGGAGCAGGTAGCATTTCGAGTCTAATCCTCTCAGTTCTGCGGGATATATCTTACGGTGATACCGCTGCCCTTCTGGCTCCCTCTGGTCAGGAACTCTGCTCTCTTTTGCCACCTGTCAGCTGGTCCCTTGACATACCCTCCTTGCTCATCGGCATCCTCTTAGGGCTTCTTTTGGGTCCTGTCATTGATCTTCTTATCATCATCCGAGTCTCCTGGGCTCGGTGGGCCAGAAGGCAGCTGGCACCTTTGAGAGAACCTAGGCCTCTCTCACGGGTCCTTGGATGAGCAAGAGTGAGGTGGCCGAGCTTCGAGCTGTTGTTCGGGACCTTCAGCGCAGGGTCGCTGAGCTAGAGGCGAATCAGAGTCGCGCTTCCAGCGCAGATAGCTTTCAGCTGGTTTTGCAGGCAGAAGGTCCAGAGGCTGAGACCCCCATTCCTCAGGCTGGATCCTCCAGCCGCCCTGAGGCTGAGACCCCCCAAGGAGGAGAGTATCCAAGTGAGGTGGCAACACACGATACTGAGGCCAGAGTTCTGCTGGCAAAAGGGATTGGAAAGTTTTTGAGGCGAGCAGTGTCAGGGCAGCCCCGAGGGAGTTCGGGCCGTGACAGATTGCGTTTGCAGAACAGGTGCTACTTGGTCATCGCTGACTTCTCTGGTCAGCAGCTGGCTGTGCCCAAGTTTTTGACTTCTTTTGCGGAAGTGCGTCAGCTCTGCAAGAGGGGTGCCGACGTGGGCGGCTCTGTTTTTGTGGGATTGCCGACCAAGTGGGAGGCGCGAGTTGCATTGAAGGCTGGAGACTTTGCATTGCCGGAGGAGCTCCGGGATGACTGAGGTGGCCAATCTCAGTGCAGAAGTCGCCCAGGCTTTGTTAGTGCGGGAGCCTGGTGCGGATAGCACGCACTATTCAGTGGCGCATGTTAGCTTTGTCATTGCTGAGGAGCCAGCTGTAGTCAACTTGATCCCAGTTGCTGCTCACGAAGGCAAGCTGCTGGTTGCGGTGCCGCACGAAGTATGGCATCGTACTCTGGCAAAGAGGTTGTTGCCCCAGAGGGCGCTGAGCCGTGCAATTTTGGTAGAAGTGCTTGTGGCTTACGAAGACGAGCCCGAGACTGTGGTGGAAGAGGAGAGTATGAGGCTTTGGTTAGGCCTGCTAGACAAGAACATGGTCCCCGCTGTGAGGCTGGGCAAAGGAGTGGACGCTATGGCAGACGTTTGTGTGGAGGATCACACCATGGGCAGAACGATGATTCCCTATGGACCGAGCCTTCAAGATCTGTCAGAGGAGCATTTTGCTTTCCATTCAGCAGAGCCGGATGTTGCAACATTCGGCGAAGGGGAGGCGCCCCCAGAGCAGGAAGTAGAGGAGCAGGCGGAGGAGCGAGCAGAGAAAGGACGCGATGCGATGGAAGAGAGGATGCAAGAGTTAGAAGGAACAATGAAGTCAATTCAAGAGAGCTTGGCGGTCCTGGTCCAGCGCCCTACAAAGAGCGCCGCTACGCCAAAGCCTGCGGCAGCCAAGGATCTCCCTGGCTTGGATCCTGCCGTGCTGCAGTCGGCGCGGCAAGCTGGTATAGAAGAAGACCAGCTCGTGCGGCTCAGCGCTATGCTGGCAAAGAACAACAAGATGGCGGACGTGCCCCGCCCCAAAAAGAGCTTGTTGCGCCCCAAGGCGCAGAACCCTCTCAGCGAGAGCGAGGAGGACGAGAAAGTAGAAGAGGTGGAGGCCGAGGCAGCCGACCCCGGCGGAGGAGTGGCCGGCTCGGCTGTCGAGGCCGCCTTAGTCCAGCTGACAAAGATAGCTGGAGACTTGGCGAAAGACAGAGAGAAGAAGAGCAAAGACTTGGAAACACTCCTCGATGGGGTGGATCCAGAAGGAGAAAGCACCTCGAGCTCGGGGTCCAAAAGCAAAGCGGCCGTTTACAAGAAGCTGAAAGGCTGCTTGCAGAGCGATCCAGCCTTCATTTACAAGACAGTGGAGGAGCGTCTGGAAACAGACTTCAACTTGATGCGCAGTGCGCCGGGGTCGGCGCATCAGGCGACCTCGGCACGGGCCTGGTTGGAACACAGGTCCAAGCTGGGCAACTTCGCCAGCACTGTCAGGTACACCTGGGCCCTTTGCGGGATATGGGACTGCCTAAGAGCAGGGGCAGTCCAGGAGGCGAGGGCGAGAGTGGCCCTAGCAGTCCTAGCAGCAGACCAGACGGCCATCGATGCTGGCTCATGGCTTTTGAGTCAAGAGATACTACTGGAGGACCCGCCGCCCCTGGCATCCTTTCAGCAGAAAAGGTCAGTCGACCATTGGGACCAGCCCAGCAGCAAGTTGCTGGACGAAAGATGGCAAGAGGTGCTGATGTGGCGAGTCAAGTCAAAGGACTCCTACCTCGAGAGCAGAAAGAGATTGACAACAGGAGGAGGAAAGCCCAGCCGGGAGAGCACTGGCAAAGGGGACAGCAGCAGAGATCAAAGAGAGAAAGGCAAAGGCAAGAAAGGGAAGGACAAGAAACCGCCTCAGGAGGCGGAAACCACCACAAATTAGGTGCTGATGCGGGGGCAGCGATGTCTGCCCGACGGCCTCCGGGAGTGGGGGCTCAGTCACGTACAGGTTATTTGCTTTGGAATTCACTTTTTACTTGCTTGGGCCGAAGTCGCTCCAGGCTTTCTTTGATATGGTTCTCCGTGAGGGCAGGTCGCGCCCAAGAGAGGGCGCCCGAGAGGAGTGTGTGGCCGATGCCGGCTCCTTTCCCAGAGCTGCACCGCCGAGGTGCAAATAGAGGGCAGTGCGATGCCGCGAGAAAGCTTGGCATCAACTACCTGGTGCTTGTGTTGAATGCGCTGTATGCACCTGGTAGGCACTGGAGCAAAGTCATGCCCCCTTTGGGGACCCCTTTGAATGCTGAGCAGTGGAGAGTAGTGCGAGAGCTCAGGCTCGCCATGTTGACGCCTGGAATGCAGAAGAGGAGGTCACTAGCGCAGGAATGGGCAGAGCCGCTGCGAAAGTGGAGAGCATAGAGACAGTTTTGCAGAAGTTAAGTGAGGAGGCTGAGGTGATAGGCGAGGAGCTTCAGAGGTACAAGTACAGAAGGTCAAAGCAGCTTCAAACGTCATGGGGCAACAGAGAAAGTCCAGGCGAGGTCGTAGGTCAGTTGAATGTCAAGCCAGCTCACCTCGCAAAAGCTGTTGAACCAGATAGGCTGAAGTTTTGGGATGTTCCTACATTTCATGCTGAGGAGTTTTTAGATGAGAAGAACCGTGCAGTTTATCTTGATCCTCTCTCCTATGCCTCTCCTCCTGACCACTGTCTCCATCCTCCACCTCATGTTCGTGTACGCATAGCTAGCAGAGACAAGCTGGCTTTGTTGAAAAAGCTGGACTCTTCAAACCGGCTGGCGCTTGTGCCAGCCCGTGCAGTCAGGAAGGGCTATGAGAATGGGCTCTTCACTGTGCCGAAAGATGGGGAACGGGACAGGATGGTCCTGGACGCTAGGCCCCCGAACTGTTTGGAGAGCAACGACGACCAGTGGATACGGTCTTTAGGATCTCTGAGTCAGCTGCAGCATTTTTTCTTGGAGCCTTTTGAGGAGCTGAGGATTTTTGCAGAAGATTTGAGAGAGTACTACCATGCGTTTTGCATCAGCCCAAATCGGGTTCTCAGAAATGCTTTGAAGATGACGGTGAGACCCGAACAAGTAGCAGACTTGAAAGCCTACCGCCCTGAGCTAGCTGGAGAGAAAGAACTTGTTCCTTGTTTAGCTACGCTGGCCATGGGCGATAGCCGAGCAGTTAGCTTCGGCCAGGCTGCCCACCTTGCCGTTTTGTTGAGGAGCGGCGGATTGAGGCTGCAAGACTTTATTTGTTTGGCAGCTCGCCCACCGCGTCAGAGATGGGTGGCTGGGCTCATGATAGACGACTTGGTGCTCCTGCAAGCTGTGCCGAAGAGTTTGCCGGAGATTGGAGGAACAACGGTCTGCGAAGAGATCATGAGAAAGGTTCGTGATAGCTATGAAGCAGCTGGGCTACCACGGCACTCTGGGAAAGCAGTCTACAATGAAAGCCGAGGGAGTTTTTGGGGAGCGCAAGTGGATGGCGAAGAAGGTGTGGTCACACCAAACCTCAACAGAGCAATTCCTTTGGCTTTTCTCTTGCTGGAAGTTGTGAGCATAGGGCATGTCACGGTAGGTCTGCTTGAGGTGTTAGCCGGGTCCCTTGTTGCGGTTTTTCAGCTGAGGAGGAGGTTCATGTCCATACTCCAAGAGGTCTATAGTGCACAGAGAGGCAGGCGAGAAGGTGATGTTGTCAAGCTTTCAAGTGAGTTGCGAGATGAGCTTCTCTCTGCTATTGCCCTCATTCCCCTCTCTTGCATTGATCTCAGACTCCGTCCCTCTCAACACCTGATCTGCAGCGATGCTTCCAGCAGAGCAGAAGCTGCGGTGCGTACAAAGATAGGGAAAGAAGCGACGTCAGAACTCCAGAAGTACGCACTGCAGAAGTGTTTGTGGAACAAACTGCTCAGTCCTGGGGAAGCGTATTTCAGAGAGAAGGGTTTGATAGAGGAAGAGGGGCAGTTGCCTCAGGAGGAGTATGTCATGCACCCTGCATGGCGAGAGATCGTCAGAAGCAAGCAGTTTGAGCAGTTCGGCAAGACCAAGAGAGTTCAGAACAAGCGGCACATAAACATAGGTGAGATGAGGGCGGCTTTGACAGCAGAGGCGAGGCTAGGAGAGGAAGAGAAAGGGTCATACTATGTCCACCTTCAAGATAGTCAAGTTTCTTTGGCAGCGTTGGTCAAAGGCCGCTCCTCATCTCGCAGTTTGAACCAAGAGATGAGGAGGTCGATACCGCAGCATGTGAGCAACAACACTAGGCCTTTTTATGGTTTTGTGCGTTCAGGTTTGAATCCTTCAGACGATCCCACCAGACAGGTGGCTTTGCGGAAGCCAGTCAGCGAGGAGCCAGCATGGTTGGAGGAGTTGCAGCTAGGGAAAGTTGAGGCGTTTGATGAGGCGATGAAAAGGATGGGCAGCCACCTGAGCCAGATGACAGGGCTGCCGGATGAAAGAGAGTTGCAGCCTCGTGTGGAGGTTGACTTGCGAACCATGAGAGAAGTCAAAGTGCGGGAGAGTAAAGACAGTAGACAGAGAAAGCGACAGAAGACTTTTGGAGACAGAAAAGAGGCAAAAGTTGAAGAGCAAAGTAGCGGGGGAGCGGTCTCGCCAGCGGAAGACAAAGCTGGCGGCTATACCCCTCCGCTGCGGGCTGAGGCGCTGTCGGTGGAGGAGACTGGCGGCTGCCTCGCCTGCGGGCCTGCGGTGGAGGAGACCGCAGGTCCTACGGCGTGCGTCTTTGCGCCGTCTTGCAGAGATGAAAAGAGACCTACGAGGTGGAGAAGTGAGGGCCAGAAGCAGGTGGCCCTGGAGGAGTTGCGAAAGTTTGAGCGCAGTCAGTTTCTTTGGAGTAGGGAGTTTGGGTCTCTTGAAGAAGCATGGGAAGCAGGTCCAGGAGTTTTAGATCTCTTTTCAGGAAGCAGAGGCTTCGCAAAGGCAATCACCCAGACTGCTCCTACCTGGGTTCTCACCTTCGATCTTGCCCACTCTGACCAAGAGGACTTGTCTTCTCCTTCTCTCCAGAACTGGTTGATTAGACTCATTTCTTTAGGTATCTTTGCAGCCATGGCAGCAGGACCCGTTTGTGCTTCTTTTAGTACTGCTATAACACCTCCTGTCAGGACGCATGAATACCCAGAGGGAGTGCCTTGGTGCTCTCAGAAACAACGTGCCAAGAATGAGCTGGGAAACAACTTTTTAGCTTTCATGGTTTTGTGTGCAGCAGCTTGTCTTAGCAGCGACACTGTTTTCTTTGTGGAAAACCCTGATGGGTCCTGGATGTGGCGGCAAGTGCGACGAGGTCTGGAGTGGAAAAGCGTTTTAGCCTCTGGAAAAGTCGGTGACTTCCGCACTGATTTCTGCAGATATGGGACGCCATGGCGGAAAAGAACTCGTTTCCGCACTAGCACACATCTGGCGGGGCAGAAGCTGTTATGTTGCTGTACTCGAAAGCATGTTGTTTTACGAGGTCGATGCAAGGCGAGAAAAGCCAACATGACCAAAGTTGCCGAACCTTACCCCAGAGGGCTCTGTCGGCTGTTGGCGACTGCGGTCGCCATTGATGCTGGACTTTTGGGGCAGCGAAGAAAGCTGGACGTGAACATGTGTGCAAGGCAGCAAGGTTGTAGGATTGGAGAGGCCAAAAATCCAGGACCTCGGCGACCGAGATTGCCGAGACGGGGGCAAAGTTTAGCTGACGTGGAACTTTTGGAGCCTGCTACGATAGAGATACGTAGCCGAATACTGAAGGATTTGCTGGACTGGTTTGAAGCAGAATACCCTGGTGCAGATTTTCAACAGTGGCTCCAAGTTCCTCTTCTAGTAGTACATGTCCTTGTTGCTTTTGGATATTTCGCCTTCTCCGTGGGATGTCCTCTTCACTACTATAGACAACTTCTTGCACACATGCAGCGTGAATTTCCCCAGTTAAAAGTGTTCATGAGTCCTGCTTGGGATACAGTGAGTCGTTGGCAACTTTTGGAGCCGACGCAGCATCGAGTGCCGATGCCAGAACCTTTGCTGCGAGCGATGGCTGCTTTAGGTATCTCTTGGAAATGGTTCAGGTGGAGTGCAGTCTTGTTAGGCTGCTTCTTTTCAATGACTCGGATCGGTGAGTTTATCCGGGCGCAGCGAAAGGATGTCCTTCTGCCTTCCGATATTCTGGAGCAATCTGCTGTTATTTATGTGAAGATTCCTGAGCCTAAGACGCGTAGACGCGGGGCCAGAGTGCAGTATGCCACCATAGAAGACCCGGAAGTAGTTTTATTTCTTTCAGCTGTTTGGACAAGCCTGAAACCTGAAGAGTTGCTTTTTGGCGGCACACCTGGAGCTTTTCGCTCTCGGTGGGATGCAGTGTTGAGAAAAATAGGTGTGGGCGCAGAGCATCGACTTACTCCTGGCTCTCTCCGCGGAGGCGGTGCTGTGGCGGCACACAAGAAAGGAGCAGCCATCAGCGACCTTTTGTGGCGGATGCGCCTTCAACACCAACATACTTTGTCTTTTTACCTTCAAGAGACGACTGCTGTTTCCATCCTCCCTGTTCTCCTTCCAGCTGTGAGGGTATGCATCAGTGACTTGAGGGATCTCCTGCCAACTCTCATGAAAGTTGTGGCCCAGCAGCGCACAGCAGTGCAATAGCTTTGCAAGCTTTTTCCCTTACTGTAGGCCCTGGAGAAAGGTGGATCTGAAAGATCCGAAAAGGCAGTCGACTGCACCGCGGCAGGACGCGGCTACAATGCTTACTAGTGCCCCGGAGACAAAAGAGGTGCACTTGGAGCTGGGAGTCCATTCAACATGATATGTAATATGTATATTTAGTTATATTTGTACATATGTATATTTTTATGTATGTATATTTTTATATAGAGAGAGAGAGAGAGAGCGAGAGAGCGAGAGAGACTTACAGTAGACATATATACAATTGTTACATATGTTGATCAAGGCGTGGAATTGGGATCAGCTCTGATTTCAGAAGTACCGTTAAGATCGGTTCGGCCTTTCTCATTGCGGCCTTTCAGGGCACCGAGCTCGTCTCCCTGTCCCTGGGCAGCAGCGCCGCCAGCGTCACCTGCGGCTTCCTGGAAAGCGCCACTGGGCCGGCGGCGTGGAAGGTGAAGCTGCACTCTCCCGGTGAGGTGCGGTGAACGCCTCGACGCAGTGGCAACATCAAAGGATTAGGTCTCAAGGTCACACAAAAAACAATCCTGATAATCAGAGTTGCGATTTTGTTGGGATCGATCTCAGACCATTCTCAATTCTGTTTGTCACCTTCAGATTGTAGTCTTTGTGTAAGGGTTGGCAATTCATTTGAATTCACATTGTGAGGCTTCGGAAACGCGCAGACAATGCATCTTGTACAAGGGTGAGTGACTCGAATGAACGCTGCGGCATGCTGCGGCACAGTTGCACTGCCACGCTGCCAGACGCTGCCAGACGGCTGCCCGAGTGATGGCTGAGGCTTCCCCGGAGAGACATCTGGGTGGATGACGACGAGTATCGCCTGGTCACGTGCGAGCCACCGGCCATCAGTTGCTGGGCAAATGGAATTCAACTTTGGATCTGTAGATATCTGTAGATTCTATGGAATTCTCTCGCTTTCAGCTGATCGAAATATGGAAACGACTCGACATCCGGTTTCAAAGTCGCCTCGGGTGATCGCAGTCTTTCAACTTCTTGGATCTTCTTGGACCGAGCTTCATGACTGACAATAGATTTGTCACCCATTGGGCCCCCATTGGTCCCCATTGGTCCCCATTGGTCCCCATTGGGCTTCAAGAAACTGCCATGATTCCCTCTGAATCCGAACTTCACCTGTGAGGTCTCACAACAGGAACCATCGACCACTGGAGACGGGCGCTGGAGATTTCTTTGGCGCTGGACCGTCCCCTGCGGCTTTTTTGGTGGGTTTGTATTCTTACATCGCTTTCCGACGGGTGAGATCTTCAACAGTTCGAGGTCTGTGTTTCTATATCTTAAGTACACGGAGGATGACAAACATGGACTTCAGTCTCTGGTTTGAGGATGGGTTATGAGTTGAGCATCCAGACTTACATACTACAATGTCAGCTCTGGATTCATAAACGTTGGGTACGTACGTTCAAACACTTGAAACAACATTTAGACAAGATGAGGGCAAGGGCGCTTTTTTCTCAGATTCAAGAGGTGGAAGGTTAAACCAGATAGAGAAAAAATACGTTTTGAATAGATTAAATGCACGTGGTGCGAGCCGTTTGTCAAGGAGAAATTGGCTCAGCAGCTGCGCGCCACATCTTTAGCCTCCCTAGACGGTGGACAGATCTCCGACTGGGTGACGAAGCTTCGGACCATGGCTGAAGCGGTAACGCCGCCCAGGCTGGTGATGGGATGAAGCATTGAGAAGCAAAGATGGGTGACATGTGAAGCAGATAGTGGTGGTTCAAACCTGTTCAAACTGTTTGTCTCATTTTGTCTCTAGATTTTTCCTGAACATTTTTGTATAATGAATCATATCTTGAAGCAGAGGAAGAAAGATTGATATATTTTTACGGTGACCTCTTGCAGCACAGGCCGGACAAGAACACGCTTCAGGCCTTAAGCAGGCTGGGGGCTGGGAGTATCTGGGATCGCAGCTTTTCACTTAATCAAAACTTGCGACCGTGAGGTTCTTAGCTGGCCCACCGCACTAACCAGTCCCTTTTGTATTTTCTCAATGTTGAATATGTTGAACCTGATCATCCTAGGGAAGTCAAGGACAGTCTCTTCCAATGCTTTCAACATTGCCAGGTTGCCGCCTGCTGAGCGCGCAGCCATGGCCACGCGGCTTCGAGGCTTGAGTGGTGGCCTGCAACGCCCCGTGGCACCAACACTGGCAGCGGCGACGAATTTGACGCCATGGGAAGCGGCCATGGGACACTGTTGGAATCTGTTGGATCTCAACTGTTCGACTCTGAGGCACTGCCAATGCCATCAAGGATGCTGCCGAGCTACATCATGCAGCAGAGCAGGTATGGAGAGCATGTACAAACTTGGCACATCCAATGGAACCCCCTAAAAAGGGTGCTTGGCAGATGTCTTTTGGTTGAACAGAGGGATTTTGTTTTATGCTTTGTTTTCACCATGTGGGGGGTTCATGGAGTTTCCATAGGGGGTTCTCCAAAATGGTGCCGTCCAGGAACCCTCCAGCGCCGCCTGGCTGCGCCGTGCCTCGCAGATGAAGTACGGTGTCAAGGCGCAGTGGTTGCAGGGGATGAAGTTCCTCAACGCTTGGCAAATGACATAGGACATATAGATGATTTAGATTGACTTAGATTGATTTAGATTGACTTAGATTGATGGATATGGTGCAATTTAATCCTGAACGATGGATAGATTTGGGTGGATATCATGCAATCATTGTAAATCCTGATGGCTTCAGGGATAATACCAGTAGGAACTTCATTGGCAGGTGCTTCAGAGGGCCAAGAAGAACTTGGAAGCTGGCGAGGATCAGGATGGCTTAGCAATTTTGGACGTTTGAAGTTCTTTCTCTGGGAGCACAATGGACAAGACAATCATGCAAATTAATAAGAAACCACATGCATTCTTCATGCAAACCGTGTTTGCGTGTGCTGTATGCCATCTAATTTTTGAAGCTAGGGCCTAGAGCTGTCGTGCCTGCAGGACCTCTGGTTGAAGCAATTAGACACCATAACAGCCCTGCAGCTGCCTGTGATCGAACAAGAACTACCGTCTCTTTGACCGAAGTTCTGCTGACAGATCTGACAGACTGGTTCCTGGCGGCCCTGGCGTGCCCAGATGTGCCCAGGTCATCCATGGTCACAGGCCGTACTATGTTGCAAGAGCAGCAAGAGTTGCAACGCCTTGCGCCAGAGCTCAGGAGCAACGAAAGCTGCACCAATTGAAGGATGCAATCAATGAAATATGTATAAACATGCAATAAACATGTCATATGTAATCCCTTTTTGTATCTTTTGGTAACATGAAATGCCTCCCAAGAAGGATGAGGATTCAATTCTTCAACCAAGGGGGGCATCTCATACGAGCGGGAGGGATTGAATTTGGATTCAGTGATGTAGAATGGGCATAATTTGCATAATATGTTTTGACCAGGTATTTTCAGGGCGCCCAAATTGCCAGGGTGTGTTATGCCAGATGTTGTTCAACTTTGGGTCTCGATGAGCTCAATACCTGCTTTGCATATCATATCCCATCCATCGTTAGAGCATACGTTCCTAAAGTTCTTCAGGCGATTGGATGCGATTGGGATATCGAGTAATCCAATGATTGATTGCAAGAATAATTCAGGATTTATCGTCCGAAATTCATGAAATTCAGGACAAAGGCAACCTCATTCCAGATGATCCCTACCATCAGGGATGATCATGGTACTGGGATCCGGGATGATTTGATGATGTTGGATTTGAGTTTCAACACACCCCACGGATGGATTCCTAGGAAATATGTTGATCAATGTGGATCAGAATATGAAAGATGATGGAATTAGTAAAAACATGGTGGGATGATTTACCCGCGCACGCACACACAAACACGCCATGTACAGTGATATATGATTATGATTATACAATACATACGTACGTACGTACGTATGTACGTACATACGTACGATTATGCGTACATACATACATGCATACATACATACATACATACATACAAACAGACATACATACATACATACATACATACATACACACATACATACATACATACATACAGACATACAGACATACAGACATACAGACATACAGACATACAGACATACAGACATACAGACATACAGACATACAGACATACAGACATACAGACATACAGACAGACAGACAGACAGACATACATACACACACACAGACACACACACACATACATACATACATACATACATACATACATACATTTTTCTTACATCTTCAACATTTGTTTCTATATATATATATATTATCGAAGGAAGTTTAGAAGTCACCCTTCCGACAATATGGACGGATGGAAAAGCACAGCCAGGAAAAAGATCAGACAGGGAGGAAGTCAGAAGAGAGAAGATCAGACAGGAGAAAGTCAGAAGAGAGAAGATGCAGCTGCGCGAAAAGGTAGGAAAGTCGCGAAACACTGTGTTTTTCCAATGTTTTGTGGCTCCGGAGGGTCGACAAGTAGGCTCACTAAAGCGGCCTGTGCGGAGACAGCTGGGCAGATGAGAGATCAAAAATTGCACGCCGTTGTGGCGCGAAGCACATCTGGAAGATTTTGGAAATAAGAATGTAAAAAGCTGACGGTCTCGGACCACTTTTGGCAGTTGAGATGTGGAAAAAGTGCACGGGGTTGCGGCGCTAGCATTTGCAAGCCAGAATGCCCAAAACACTGCATGTTCGGAGCACTTTTGGAAAGTGTACTGTCGAAAAAGTGCACGCCGTCGTGGCGGGAAGCACCTTTGGAAGTCAAAAGTGTTAAAAGCTGTGGGGTTCGGAGCATTTTTGGAAGTTGAGATGTCGAAAAGTGCACGGCGTTGTGGCGCGAAGCACATTTGGAAGTGAAAAGTGTCAAAAACTGGCAGCTTCGGACCGCCTTTTGAAGTTGAGATGTCGACAAGGTGTACGCCGTTGCGGCGCGAAGCACATTTGGAAGTCAAAAGTGTTACAAACTGAGGGTCTCGGAACGCTTTTGGTTGTCCAGACGTCGTTTTGTGTGGCAGGCGCAAGGGATTCTGCACGGTGTCAAAAGTGAGCTGAATGTGTGGGTTTTGTAGCATTTTCTAAAAGGATGGCAGGGGTGCGACATTTGAAGAAGATATGCAAAGATGCATGTTGCATGGCAGGTGCAGTAAAAGAGACACCTGAAGCACATATGTTAAGATGTCAGGGCGCTGATTTCCTGAGACAGGTGTCATTTTGGAGTATAAGATCTTCAGCTTTGCTAAGATGATTCCGCGTGACAGGTGCAGCACTTGGTATGACCTGGCTCCACTTTTTCGTGGCAGGCGCAGTACTTTAGAGACATGCATGGAAAATCTCAAAACGGATTGGTACGAGGCCGTCAGCTGTGCACTCAACTTTCCGTTTGTGATGGAAGCCTCGCAGAATTGCGTCGTTTTTGATGTTGACACTTTGGAAAACGGAGGACGTCTCGCAGATTTGCTTCGTTTCGGAGCGTTTACACTACACTACAATTACAACTACAACAACCACAACCACAACCACAATAACCACTACAACTACAACTACAACTACAACTACAACAACTACAACTACTACAACTACAACTATTACAACTACTACAACAACTACAACAACTACCACTACAATAACCATTACAATTACAACTACAACCACCATTACGACTACAACTACGCTACACTACACTGCACTACAACTACCACTACAACTACAACTACAAGTGCAACAACTACAGCTGCAACAACTACAACTACAACTTCAGTTACATGACAACTTCAACTACAACTACAACTACACTACACTGCACTGCACTGCAACTGCAACTGCAACTTCCACTACAGCCACAACCAGAACCACAACAACCACAACAACCACTACAACTACAGCTGCAACAGCTACAGCTACAGCTACAACAACTACAACTACAACTTCAACTACATGACAACTACAACAACAACCACAACAACTACTACAACAACTACAACAACTACAACAACTACAACAACTACAACTACAACAGCTACAACTACAACTACAACCAGGATAACCACTACAACTACACTACACTGCACTGCACTGCGCTACAACTACAACTACAACACAACTACAGCTACAACCACACCCACACCCACAACCACAACAACCACAACAACCACAACAACCATTACAACAACAACAACAACAACAACAACAACAACAACAACAACAACAACAAGCATAACTACCACAACGACTACAGCTACATCTACAACCACAACTACATCTACAACTACAACAACACTGCGTTGCCTCCAGCCACTTGTCGGTCCATCACTGGGTTCGCTCTGCCATCCATCATTCACAACAACTCACCTCTCCTATAGGTTTCCTATCTTTGAAATTTCCGCCACCGCCTTGTGCGGTACTGCTGGTATATGATATATATATATATATATATATGTTTATTTATATTTAGATTTTGTTTCTAGAGCTCCGCAAGCCAAAGTGCCAGGTCCGATCTCTCTGAAATAGAGGCGCTTGTGAGGGGCGGCGGCATGCGGAGTATTAGAGAACTGGCTTCAGAATCATTGAACTTGTATTGAACAATCGAAGAATGTTGAAGACTATTCAAAAAGTGTGTGAGTCCTGCTTCCACCAGACTTGCACTGCTGGACACCAGGAAACTCCGGGTTGGAAGGAAGTGCTCATTGATGCCAAGGCCGGGCCAAGTTGTGGAGGTCCTCAAGTGGTTGGTATAGGCTGATCCAAATCTACAGTGGGATTATCGAGGCTATGAAACGAAACTGTTCCAAGAGCAGGGCACATTTCATCCCAATTCCGCTGCTCATATTCAGGTGGCATTTAAGGTACCTGCTCATCTTGAGCTCCTCAAGAAGGCGCTTGGGGACAAGGTTCAGTGGAGGGGTCAGTATACTTTCTATACAAAACACCAAAAGCATGTCAGCACACAGCCTACTCTAGTCTATGTAGGTTGCAGCATTCCCTTGCAGGAGGCGCAGGATTTCACCTAACAATGTAGCAGCAAAAAATCAACCGAGAACCTAGCGCCAATCTAGCGCTGCCTTGGTGATTTACATTATTCTGCTGGGGGCCCGCCACTAAACCAATACTAAAATGGACATCCTAGCCAATTTACCTACCACAAAAAGGAAACAATTGGTTTTTGACATCTCAGCTCCCTCATGTTACAATTTCTTACGGATCCAAGGTGGGCTCTGGAGCAAGTGGCATCGTGGCGGCCTTTGGAGGTCGATCAAGCGTGGTTGCTGTCGCGTCCTTATGGCCATGCCTTTCAAAAGGCTCTCGGGTAAGATCTCGTCAGCTGGGCTGCTTCAACCTTAGGAGTCACGCAAGTAAAGACACAAACAGTATAGAGTCACGCTTCAATACCGTTAAGTTATGGGCAAGAGTGTTCCTTTTCATTTTGGTAAATAATCATTATCCATCAGGGTTACCAGGTATACATATATACAAAGCGAGCAAACATCAGCCACCCCAACCCTGAAAGACCAAGGAGCATGGTAAGACCAATCCCCTTTGCATCCCAAAACAATGGGATAAACCAGCTTTTTGCCCACATAGAAACCATCCCTTTCCAGTCTTGCCCAATCCTTCGCAATCAATGCATGGAGGTCATGAAAGGCTGCCTTGTGCTCATCTTCATAGACTTCCTTGGCTTTATCAGTTGGAAAGGTGTAAATACATCCTTTTAAAAAAACCGTGTGTAGTTTTTGATATATAAGTGACACAATTTCAGTTTGGCCAATCATGATGGCACATCAGGATTTCCAGGTATCAAGAAGAACTGGGAACGCAGCACATAATCACATGCATATACGCATAAATGTATATTGTCTTGACATATACTGCCAATGTATCCAAACAAGATTTGCTGTAAGACATCAAGAGTCTTTGGGGCAAACAGCTGTCAAGAATCGACTTTGCAGCGCTGTTTGGAGTAAATTCAATGGAATACAAACGTCAGTCAGTTTGCCCGAAGCAGAAGGAAATTCATTAGGGGAATGCCGTGATCCAAGACCAATGGCACTCTGCCATGCGAGAATCAAGACCCCCTTGCGTTTGAAGTGCGTACCCTCATCCCCATGAAGGTAAATTGGTAGACACCTCTCCAACTGTGTTGATTTCGCACTGCACTCAAAGAGTTGGTGCGACGGAAACTGCTGACGGTACCTGTGTGCGGCACGAGGTCAAGAAAGTGGCGTGTTCAGGGCTGATTGAAACGCTGAGGGTGCTTCGGGAGGCGTGGTCGACCAAGTGGTCGGGGAGTAAGTCCATGAATCTTCTCCATTCATATACCTGTGTGGGCCTAGTGCGTAATTACAATATATATATAGTTATAGTTTATTATATAATGTGCATTTCAATACTGTGCACCTCGTACACTGAAATTGTAGCCATGTACATCCAGGTGGAGCTCCTGAGAAACTTGCGCCACAGCAATGCTGGGATCCTCAGACTGTGACCATCTCTCCGCGCGTGATGCGTCCAAAGATTGCTGTCAGAGTCCTGACCAAAAAGTATTCGCTTGCTGTCTGTTTTTTCTTGTCAACTTCGTGACAGCAAACCAAAAAAAAACACAAACACAACACAACCACGGTATGATTGCAATTTCTTGCCTTCATCTATCCATTCTTTGTACATTCCGGCTTTGGTCTTGTAAGCCAAACCGCCCGGACCTTACTCGCTGACTTGTAGAATGTGAATGGTATGGCCCATTGCAAAGGCAAACGAGAATTCTTCTTGAAAGATTTTGATTTCAGGAAAACACTTGTCTTGCATGTAGAGAGAGTGGTTGTCGGAAATCTCGGGTTAACCTGTGGAAGTCCCTGCATTTTGAATTCCATGATTTTGTTGGCTTTGGTTTTTCAATCTTGTGATGCAAAACATCTTCGTGCAAATGATCGAGCAGGTCGGCCACTTTGTTAGATAATAAGTCTGCTATGCGGATCTTGTGCCAATATGCCAATGCTTTTTCAAAGCTGACTTCAAGGGGGAGTGTTGAGCGCATTCGTAAGTAATTATGATATAAGTTCAATATTGGTATTTGTATTAGATATGATATGTATACTGCATACTGTATGTACATATATGTCTACCACTGTCACGTGCGCTATATGGCACATTCTCTGCCGAAAATACCTTTGCCTTGAAATCTCTAATGCACAACGGGTGGCCTCAGGTCCCGAATAAGTATTGTTTCGGAACTGTTCTTGAAATCAAAAGTGGAACTGCAAGATGTTACAACGTGCATGTTGTAGGAGCTGCATTCTTGTTGGAGACCTGTTCGCTAGTGCAGGGGATTGCTATTTTTGGGCCACTAAATCATATAGTTTGCACTTTTGAGTGTCACCTTGCTTTGGCACTCAAAATGTCCGAGACCTGCCTCGTAGGGTTATCTTTGATAATACGGACACAGTGACAGCCTGATTCTCACGCCAAATTATCAGGTTGTGTTGGCCCGATGCTTGCAAAGGAGAGCTTTTTTGCAGGTAGCATATTGAAGCCTAAGTTTGTAGCCGCACATCCACTTATCTTGCTTTCTCCTTTGCATGCACAGGCTCTTGGGGCTGAGGAACTATGAGGAACTTGTTTTTGTAAAGAATCTGGCTGACTGCAATGGAGGCAGTAATTACGCGGGATGCTATATATATGTGATTTGTTCCCATCCAGGGCCACGAAACTACCCCTACTAAGCCCTGAATAGCAAACACATCACAAAATACGGGGTTGAGATACTGTGCATTCGGAAAAAGAGAAAATAACTCACACCAGTAAGCTGCAAACAAATAAGCATGTATAAAAGGCGTGTCACACACGAGTATTCATAGAAGGCTGGTTTCAAATAGCGGGGGAGCTCAATTTATATCCCAGGTTTGTGTGAATTGAACATGCCATGTTATGCTCTAAAAATGTGTAAATAGTACCAGATCATTCGAAAATGGTACGGCCGCTTAAATCCGCCCCTGGGACGGGTATTTCCGCCCCTTAGCCAGGTATTTCCGATCCTTAGAATTCACCCTCGGCCAAAGAAGTCAAATTCATGTCCTGTCTCTTCTTTTAGTATTCGCATGACTCTCTTCATGCCCTGCTCATGTGCTCTGTTCATCTCCTGCTCATGTGTTCTGCTCATATGTTTCTGCTCATGCCTTCTGCTCATGTGTTTCTGTTCATGTCCTGCTGATGTGACTTCTGCTCATCTCCTGCTCATGTGTTCTGCTCATGTGTTTCTGCTCATGCCTTCTGCTCATGTGTTTCTGTTCATGTCCTGCTGATGTGACTTCTGCTTATCTCCTGCTCGTGTGTTCTGCTCATGTGTTTCTGCTCATGCATTCTGCTCATGTGTTTCTGCGTTTCTGCTCATGTGTATATATCTGTTCATGTCCTGCCGATGTGAGTTCTGTTCATGTTCTCCTCATATGATTTCTGTTCATGTCTTTATTATATGTCTTCGTCCTGCTCATGCGAGTTCTTCATGTCCTTCTCATGCGAGTTCTGCTCATGTCCTGCTCGTATGAGTTCAAATCGTGTCCTGCTCACCTGTTTCTGTTCACGTCCTGCTCATGTTAGTTCTGTTTATATTCTGCACAGGCTCGCACGGATATTGCGCGTAACTTTTGGTCATGTCGAAAGGCATCGTTTTACTTGCGTGCCGTGCTCGTTTTTTGAGCTATGTCCATTTCGTGTGGCAGGCGTGGGACATCCGGGACATTTGCAGGTCCGAAACGTCGTTTTGTGTGGCAGGCGCAGGACAAATGGCACTTTTCAAAAAGTGTGGCAGGCCTGGGATTTTCTGCACGTTGCTAAAACGTGGCAGCCGTGGCTCAAAATGAGAGGTGCTTTCGGAGCTCATTTTTCGTGGCAGAACCAGTATTTGGTGAACTTGGACGACGTTTTGAAAGGGTCGAAAGTCGCGTTTTGTGAAGCTGTCCTCGATTTTGATTTTGGACATGATGATGATTTCGCGTGGCAGGCGCAGTGCTTCGATGACCTCGGGCTCGTTTTTCGCGGCAGGCGCAAGACTTCGTGGACCTCGACAAAAAAGTGGCTGAGACCTAGGTAAAACGTCGTTTTTGACATTTTCAATGTTCGTTTTTCGTGGTGCGCGCAATGTTTTGTGAAAATCAAACATGTGCTCGCGCGACCCTCTCCTCACTTTCTGCGCATCGGATCGCTCTCGCTGTGGCGCGGTGCGAATTTTGCGACTTGAGATGCAACTTTTTCGCACGAAATGGACGTCGACCGTCAAAAACTGGTGTAAAATTGCAATTTTGCAACTTCAGATGCAACCCTTTCGCACGAAATTGAGATCGAACCTCAAAAACTGAGGTAAAATTGCGATTTCGCAACTTCCTGTTGAAAGATCTCTTAGATAAATCTTGCAAAGAGATCTTGCCAGGGCACCTCTTGTGAAGATCTTGCGCGGAGACATTGCATAGATAGATCTCTGTTGCAGAGATCTTGCCAAGAGGTCTCTTGCATAGATCCTCCCAAGAGACCTCTTCCAGAGATCTCACACAGGGATCTTGCCAAGAGACCTCTTACAGAGAGCTTGTACAGAGATCTTGCCAAGAGACCTCTGTCTAGAGATCTTCTACAGAGATCTTGCCAAGAAATCCCTTGCATAGATCNGAGATCTTGCCAAGAGACCTCTGTCTAGAGATCTTCTACAGAGATCTTGCCAAGAAATCCCTTGCATAGATCTTGCCAAGAGAGCTACTATAGAGAGCTTCTGCAGATATCTCGGAAAGAGATCTTGCCAAGGAGATCCTGTACAGAGGTCTTGCCAGTACACCTCTTCTGGAGATCTTGTACAGAGACGTTGTATCGATCTCTATTGCAGGGATCTTGCCAAGAGGTCTCTTGCNTCCTGTACAGAGGTCTTGCCAGTACACCTCTTCTGGAGATCTTGTACAGAGACGTTGTATCGATCTCTATTGCAGGGATCTTGCCAAGAGGTCTCTTGCATAGATCTTCCCAAGAGACCTCTTACAGAGATCTCATGCAGAGATCTTGCCCAGAGACCTCTTACAGAGAGCTTGTACAGAGATCTTGCCAAGAGACCTCTGTCTAGAGATCTTCTACAGAGATCTTGCCAAGAAATCCCTTGCATAGATCTTGCCAAGAGAGCTACTATAGAGAGCTCCTACAGAGATCTCATAAAGAGATCTTGCCAAGAGACCTCCTATATAGAGATCTTGCAAAGAGATCTTGCCAGGACGCTTCTTGTGAAGATCTTGCGCAGAGACACTGCGTAGATCTCTATTGCAGAGATCTTGCCAAGAGACCTCTTACAGAGATCTCATGCAGAGATCTTGCCCAGAGACCTCTTACAGAGAGCTTGTACAGAGATCTTGCCAAGAGACCTCTGTCTAGAG
>BGPT01002142.1:49352-65874 GCA_003297045.1 Symbiodinium sp. clade C Y103 | reverse complement strand
TCCTGTACAGAGGTCTTGCCAGTACACCTCTTCTGGAGATCTTGTACAGAGACGTTGTATCGATCTCTATTGCAGGGATCTTGCCAAGAGGTCTCTTGCCTAGATCTTCCCAAGAGACCTCTTACAGAGATTTCATTCAGAGATCTTGCCAAGAAGTCCCTTGCATAGATCTTGCCAAGAGAGCTACTATAGAGAGCTTCTACAGAGATCTCATAAATAGATCGTGCCAAGAGACCTTCTGCGTAGATCTCTATTGCAGAGATCTTGCCAAGAGGTCTCTCGCATAGATCTTCCCAAGAGAGCTTCTACAGAGATCTGATACAGGGATCTTGCCAAGAGACCTCTTACAGAGATCTTGTAAAGAGATCTTGCCAAGAGGTCTCTCACATAGATCTTGCCAAGAGAGCTGTCTAGAGAGCTTCTAAAGAGATCTCAAAAAGAGATCTTGCCAAAAGACCTCTAAAAGACCCTTGTACATGGATTTTGCCAGGGCACCATCACCGTCCTCCACATCATCTTCCGCAATGCCATCCTCATCATCATCCTCCTCAACATCATCACCCTCCACCTCACCATCCGCAACAAAATCCTCCTTCACCTCATCATCCTCAACATCATCATCCTCAACACCATCGTCCGCAACAGCATCATCCTCATCTTCATCTTCATCTTCATCTGCATCTGCATCTGCATCTTCATATTCATCTTCATCTTCATCGTCGTCATCATCATATCATCATATCATCATCATCATCATCATCATCATCACCATCATCCTCATCATCATCCTCATCCTCATCCTTATCATACGTTATCATTCATTATCCTCACACCCCCACACTGTTTGGGGTCTCTTGCCGGGATACTTGACCAAGTTTTCTTTTTTTGAGACGAATGATGGGTTTGACCCAATTATGGCCATATTTTCATTTGACCACATTTTTAGGCGTTGCGACGATTGCGAATCAATCCGTGGTGATAAAGAACCATTTGCAAAAGGCACCTCTAAGGATCAGCATTTTGATGATGCCAGAGTTCGGCCACTTTTTTTTGGTCGTTTCATGTCGTTTCGGGTTCTGTCCATTTTTTCCAGGCATTGCGCAATTACGGCCATATGACCAAAAAAAACTTGGCCGCATGGGTCCTATCCATACACATTCCATGTATTCGCTTTTGATACAATCATCATGTCATCCCATTTTGTTGACTATAAATTCCCATTGTGACAATCGCTTCTTGCCGCCTCAAATCGCTTCGGCTCCAATCCCAACGAGCCCGTAGTCAAAATGCCACTTGGCTCTATTTGGTGCAGTGGCGGCTCCGTACCTTGAACCGACCTTGGCGCCTTTGGCGCTGGGTGCACGGTGGATTCTGAACCGAACCTGGCGCGTCCCCGAAGATGGTCCCCCCATAAGATTAGGCGCCGGGTTGGCGGCGGCCCCTCAAGAGCCAGTAGTAAACTTTTAGCAGGGATTCTCCAAACAAAAATTCGTGGGAAACTGGCGATTTCACCGTTGCTCAAGTCCCTATCGTTGCCCATAAAACAATCATAAAACAGAGATGCTCCAAACACACGAGGTAAACATGGCGGGTAGATTGAGTAAATATAGAGGTAGAATGACTTATTTACGCCCTTTGTGCCTATCATTTACCTACAATCNGATGTGCCGCGTAGGGCCCGCCACATATGACAGCTTGAGATTTGAATCATTTTGAATAATATTTGGAAAATGCGACAGGCATAGATTTGTTGATTCAAAATTTGGGGCATTTGGTATCCCTTTCATCGGATCAGGAAACGGAAGGTGTAGGTGGGGCAGGGCGGGGTTAGGGGTTAAGAACCCGGAACCATGAATGCATCCTGTTTCCAGGGGTATGATAACCGAGTCACACAACTGAGTATCGAGCGGGGTGGGGGCAACCTGCCTTTGAAAACCTTATCTACCACATAGTAGCTAACTCGTGCCTGGTCCTGGGTCCCGAAAAGGGCCCTAGACCATTCAATGATTGTGTTTTTTGTTCAAATTCAAGTTTTTCGTTCAATTCTCAGTCTTCCTAGATTGCTTCCCCTGTTTCTGATGGCCGGGGTCGGCGGATAAATATTCATTTGCATGCATGTGGACAAATGTGGACAAATGTAGACACACGCACGCGCATATTATGATGAATAGTTGCTTACTTCTGTATATATATATATAGTATATATATATATAAATTTGCACATACATATATACATGTCAAATATATATATATATATATGCATATATATATATATACATAGATAAATAAATGCACCTTTGTATATATATATATATATATTGGGGAATATCATGCCTTGCAACAGTGGTAAAAATAGTTTTTAAGTCATAACTGCATACCCTGGCGGGGCACAAACATTTCATGCGTTTCTTAAACTATTTTCTAAAGTTAAATAGCATCTACAACTAAAATCTCAACATGACTCATTGAGAAAATTCCATCTTTATTATCCATCTCATTTTCCCTGGCTGTTATGGCCCCAGGAAACTCCGGCCGTCGGAAGCACTCTACGCCTGTGGCGCCACTGGGGTGGCGCTGCGCTGCCGCCGCTCCGACGCGGCGGAGGTGGAGCCCTGGTGCCTCGCAGAAATCTGGCGATCTAAGGACATCCAATAGGGAAATGGTGGAAAAATCGTGAAACATCAAGGAGAATCGAACCAAAAATCAGGAGCATTTGGTGAAATGCTGCAAAAACCCAGGAAAGAACATCTACTACATTTTTGTTGACCAAAGAAACCACACAGTAAATTTGATAAGTCCTTCCAAGCGCTTTCAAGTTGTTGCATGGGTGCTGCTCCAGTGCAATTGGCAACAAGGGCAGACCTACTGATGGATTTTGTAGGTGACTAGACGGGTATAACAGGCAAGACTGCTAGAGGAAAAAACGACATTGCATCAGCGTCACATCAAGCGCGTAAGTCTGGAATCAGTGAAATTGTAGTGGGTTTCATGCCACGTATCATGGAGATTTTGCATGGGACGCGATTTAGTTCCTTGATGTCCTGGAGATGACCCTGACAAGGCTTTTGGTGGTAGAGCATGTGTGGAACTCAGCCCGCATAGCTGAGATCATCCGAGATCCCTTCAATCTAAGTGCATATAAGATATTATATGATATATAAATGCATAAACCAAGAAATTTCAACATGTTCCGACACGTGGTGCCCAATCTCAACCATGAATTCTTTGGGGCATTTTCTGATCAGTGGAATTGCTGGAAGGATGGCTCGGCCCAAGGTCTCTCTATCCTGGGTGGACACTGCCAGTGCAGCGCTGACGTTGGACTCCGGCTATCACTTGCGTGACGATGCGGGTGAGGCCGACTGGTTGAAACGGTTTTGGTTTAGGTGAAACCACCAGCGGTGTCCAACAGCGAATTTGTGTTTTTTTTTGGTTTTGTGGGGTGAGCCTCTGGAGCGTGGAAACTGGGTGTGACTCCAAGTTCGCGTGCGATGGAGCCACCTCGAGGTCGCACCAGACGTGGCAGTACTGGCCTGTGAGCCGCGGGATGCCTGGCGGTGGAAAGAGGTTTAGATCCTGGTAGGTCCAGGTAGGTCCAGGTAGAAATGCCAAGTTCCTAGTTCTGAATCGAGGTAGCAGAGCTATTTACAAGTTTTATGTTACCGTTCCAAGTTTATGATTGGAACTGACCCTGGTTTTGCCACTTCGCTTTGCTTAGCCGTATTCGGACTGAGGAGTTTTACCACTGGCTCCTTGCCTGAGTTCAGTGTCCCCTTGAATTTTACCTTAGCCAATCCTTCAGTTTTGAGCCAATTTTCTTCATGACATATATGACATGGTCATTTTCAGAAAAACAGATCAAGTTCTCAGTCGGCTGAAAGTTGTATGGTTTCCAGTCTCCGAGGTTTGTGACATCTGAGATGTACAAGAGCCCCTTGGACCTTGATTTCAATTGGCCGCAGCAGCGATTTGAAACGGTTTTCCCAAGGTTATTTGGCCATGGTCTTCACGCGCAATCCTTTGGGTCAAGTACCAGGCAGGGATGAACCCCAGCTTCTTGATGCGAGAAATGGTACCGAATTTTTTTAACACAAATCTATGTAAATAAATAAATATATAGATGATTTTCGAATTTTGCCAGAAGTTTCCATCCAGAATTTGGGTCACAGAGGAGGAGAACTGATACAACTATGATACAACTGCTGTCAGATGCACCAGGTCAACCCTACGCATTGCCAGTGATCGTTTGGGTCAAGACGGCGGAGCTATTGATTGGTCGAGCTCCACGAGCTCCGCGGGACGCAGCTGTGATGCCCAAGGAGGACGATGCCGATGCCTTGGGGAGATCACCTGGGATTGGGATCAACATGGATCAAGAAAATAAGCAGATTGATGCCATGTTCGTTTTGAATCGTTTTGATATATTGGATTCCTGTACTCTTAATTTAATTGTTAATATTCGTTGAAACTTGTTGATATCCGTTGATCAGGTGTTCGTTTTTGAGGTCTCAATGGGCATTGGTTCACCCTCTGCAGGAAGCCGATTGGTTTCGCCAAATGCTGCGAACACATCTGATGGCAATGCACACTGTGAAGCAGCTGACGCAGGGTAGAGGCAGCTGTCCAAATTTCAGTGAATTTCTGAATTTATTTTGCTGGTTCTTTGATGGTCTATCACCATTGATCTCTTATGATTCTTTGTAGGCTCATGTAGGCTCAGAAGAATTAAACCCAACCCTTATCGGCTTTGATTCCCCTGTTGATTTTAAAGTGCAAAGGTTCAATTTCCATACAATTCCTTAGATTCACATAGACTCACAAGTCTTAGGAAGATTTAGGAAGGTATCTCGTGGTATCTTGATCCATCTTGATCCATCTTGATCCATCTTGATCCATGTCCATTCCCAGAGACTTGAGGCTCCATGGAGCAGCTAGCTGAAGCGCTCAGCAGCCCTGAACCAGCCGCAGCGCTCACGGAAGCTGAAGGACAACCCTGTTGAGCCTGTGGAGCCTGTGGACGTTGGAGATTTGACAGATGGAAAAAGTACGAAAAGGTCAAAGCTTGGAGTTGCTGTAAATTTCACTGTTCCAACTTTAGTTTCACTTGAAAGCTAGCATTAGAAGCGTTAGAATCCCTAAAACAACTTGGAGGCTCTCTTTTCAAATCTTGTGACTGGCAATCATTTTTGAAGCTCCCCATGGAGCGTGAAACTTTGGGAGAGTTCTCACCTTTTCGAGGGAGCCTTGAGCCAAACGAGCCAACGAGTCATGGGGTTGCATGGTGCAGGGTACATCTTCGCAGATCGCGATGCTGCAAAGGCTTTTATTGCAGGTTATCAGAGATTCGTCACGAACATCTTGTATCCTTGGAATTTGTGGCCAAGTCTTGGCAGGAGGGCCACAGTCCGTGTGTTTGGCACTGGCAGCCTGTTGCTTTGCCAAGAATGCCTTGCCCATGTTCTGGGGGAGTCGTGGCCTAGAGATCCTCGACTGAGCGAAGTGCATCAGGGTCATGTCAGCATTGGCTGAATGTTTTCCTAAGAGAACGCAGAGAGAATTGATATCAACTGGTCAGCAAGATCGAGACATAGCCGCATGACACTGTGGTGGCTGAAGCCCAAGGCGTGCCAATTCCAGGACTCTGCAGCGCGCCTTGTTGACATTTGAAGTCAGCTGTGAAGACACCAATGGCAGGTATTATGGAGACTTCGGTACGTTTCAAGCTTGGCCCCCCTCAAACATCCAAACATTGATGGTTTGGCAATGAAAAAATCACAACTTTGCAGGCCGAGTTGGCTGCATTTTGGATCAATCCCAAGGTGCAAACTCCAAAACCATCGGCAGACAGAGCACCACCGAGCTCATCGAGGTGGGCGAATGGTGGGCTGCAACGAAAAGCACAGAATCAAAGGAAGAGGCCGAAACCATCCGAAACCTATTCCGGCAAGAATCTGTGACGCCTTTGACAGATTTTTCACAGATTTGTTGACCATCTCATCCTATCCTCTTGCGTCGTTTTGATGGTTAGAGTTCGATACAGTTGGATGATGTTGGTTTTGTGCTCATGATGTATTTATGCATTTAGTCCATTTTCACCAATGTCCATTCTATTCCAATCCGTTTTGTGTCCTCTTTCGTCTTTCATCCAATTTGGTTTTCGACGTCGCACAGGACGCGGCCAATTGGCCGCGCCGTCTGCGTCGCTTGGCCCTGGCGATGATGGCCGAGGCGAGGACAACGACAGTCTAAACGAATCTGAATGAATCTGACATGTTGTGGTCTTTTTTGGGGTGGATTATGGTGGATTATATTTCGAATATTTTCGAATATTGTACTTTCCAGGCAGTTTCCCGGGCTTGCCGACGGCTGGTGCGGTCTCTTTGTGCCTTGGTTTGGAAGATGTATTCGATAACACTCAACTGCCAATTACCGTAGAGATTTTGTGCCGAAATGTCAACTTCCTACCTTGGCAGATGAAGCTGATGACAAAGAGCTACCAACCATCAAGACGATTGCCTCAATTTCGCCCAAAAATCTGCAATGCTCCGTTCTGGCCATGATTGACTGCTACATTATGGCCATAAGGTACTCCTGAAACTGAAGCCAACGTCTTGAAGAAGTTGCTGTGGAATGCTCTAGGTCGGCTCGCATTGTTTGATGCAAAGTTGACACATGTTGAGTACGGGATAGGACACGGCACAATGCCATCGAAACTTACAGATTATGAGGAATGTCTGGCAATGTCTGGCAGATTGCATGAGCAAATTCAGGCCACATGCCAGTTAGCGCCACTTAGTTACATCATTTCAATGCCCCTTGGATCCCCTTCGTATTTTGAAGGGTCGTTGAAGCCCAGCCTTGCAACGAGGTGTGGAGGAGTCCTCCATTGCCCAAGTGACACCTGGAGAGTCGGAGCCTCCAGAGCTGGCGAAGCCGGAAGGGCATTCCGATGACTGTGACGCTGCTCACGTCCAACGACGCTCTGCGTTGCTGTTTGCACCGCAGGGGAAGTACTTCCAGGTGCCAGCCATACTGCGTCGTCATACTGCATCATACTGCATCAGGATCATTATCTATTTCTATCCATTTCTTGGGCGCTTCGAGTGCATCGCCCGCATGCTGGCTTTGCGCGCTGTTGTATATCTTGCGTCACCTTGAAGCATTCCCAAGATCTTTGCAGCCCTGCCTGGTTTTGCAGGTGGCCTTGACCAATTGCACACCGCAAGGGGTGGCGGCTTGCCTGCCACACGTGTCACAGTGCAGTGGAACTCTCACAATTCTATATATAGAAGCTTGTGAAGCTGCATATAATCCAGCCAAAATTCGAAAACCATAACATCAAATTCTGCATCGAGTCCTATGTTGTATTTTTTAATGACACGTTTGATGGTAAACCCCTCCAGTTTTTCGGGCTAAGTTTATATAAGTGCCCATCAAGCCCCTAATAATCACTATGTTCTGGTATGCATTGGAAATATATCTATGTAATTCTGTATAAATTTATATGCTCCCACAAGATCTTGGCCTAAATTCCCCCAAGAACCCCGATCTAGTTCCATGAAATTGTGGCTTAACCGTCAAGGTAGCCCATGGTTCCTTCAGGTGTGCCGGCTGCAGAGCCCCGTGCTTACGAGTGGGGAGGTGGCCACCTTGTAGGCGTATAAAAAGTATAGAACATGATGATGAACCTCTATACGGATAGATGTGTACATATGTATATTTGTATACATGTGTATGTGTATATATCTACATATTGAATATAATAGTCGTATATCTATATCTAATATATATATATATATACACTATGTATATGTATATATCTATTTATATATACATATATATTTGTATTCATGTATATATATATATATTATAAACATATTCTATATATAGTAGATATGTATAGTCTATACCCTATATCATATTTTCTATATTATATATATTATAATTATATGTATATGTACTCACATATATATATATATATTCTGTGTATATAGGTATATTTATATTTTCATATGTGTATGTATATTTATTCATATTTGTATATACGTATTATACGAATTATTCGCGTGCGGTTTTCAATTCTAGCACTGCCAGCGCTGTTTCCTCTTCTTTGGCTCCCATCGCGCTTTCGCGCTTTCGGTCATCTACAATGCGTGCCCCTTAGTTAAAAGTTGGTTTACGGACCCCTGTGTCTCACTAGAATTTGGTCATTTGAAGATATACCATGGTATACCCCATTTTCAGATACGCCCAAATGGATCAAAATTATCCAACTGTTGGGGTTCACTTTGGGAAATGGCGGTTTCACCCTGAACACTGGTAGATGAGCCAGATTTCAATCTTGAAAATTGATATGGCTCAGATATTTTTCCCACAGACGGTGAAATACATGCCAAGAATCATGGGTATGGAAATAGATGGACAGATTTGAACTAGCAACAAAACTGGGATTCAACCCCAATTGATTGGGAATCTGAGCGAGCAGCGATAAACTGAGTTGATCACACGAGATCTGGCCACTGAAGTTGGAATTGTGGGGAGAAATCACGGGAAACTTGTGGAAATCCCAATGGTCTAGCAGGCCTAGGGCCTTCTACTTCAACCTCGAAGACTTGCGGCAGGGGATTCCGCGTTTAAGCCGCTAACTTTCCTTCCTATAGGAAACTTATCCTTGATACTCACTTTCAACAGCCCCGCCTTAGGCAAAACATCGAATTTTTATGGTTTTTGGGGTTTGCTCGTTAGGGGCCTGTTAGCTAGAAAGCTCCCGAGTTGTTCAAATACAGAAAAATGCATCAGAAGGAGCTCCATCGAAATTGCACCCAAAAACTGCCTAACGTCACTTCTGAATCCCTGGCAAAATGCAGGTTTTTCAAACACTTTGATCTGCAGGCGCCGGAATGAAAAAGTGTCACTTCGTGGTCAACCTGCATATCCAAGAACCCCCTTTTTTGTGGACGTATGTATGGGTTTAGCAATTTTTCGTTTTTCCCGAGAGCGTCTGAGCCAAGGGTTCTTCTCAAAGTTGGATCTACATATCTTGACATCTTCACATCTTCACATCCTCACATCCTCACATCTTCACATCTTCACATCCTCACATCCTCACATCTTCACATCTTTACATCCTCACATCTTCACATCTTTACATCTTCACCTTCTCTCTCGCTCTCTCTCTCTCTCTCTTCTTCTCTCTCTCTCTCTCCTCTTTCACTCTCTCCTTCTTCTTCTTTCTCTCTTTAGGCCGCGGGCAGTGCCGACGAGCCGTCACGACATGTCAACCGTCTCGCACGAAACGAATTTCGATCGTCAATCATGAGGTAAAATTGCGATTTCACGTGTCCCGGTTGAGCCCTTCACGCACGAAACGAGGTTCGATCGTCAAAAACTGAGGTAAAACTGCGAGTTTGAGGTGTCTGCTGCAACCTTTACGCACGAAACGAGCTTCGATCGTCAAAAACTGAAATTGCGATTTCACGTGTCCCGGATGAACTCTTCACGCACGAAAGGAGGTTCGAGCGTCAAAAACTGAGGTAGAATTGTGATTTCAACTGTGCTGGAGCAACCCTTTCCGCACGAAACGAGGCTCGATTGTCAAAAACTGAGGTAAAATTGCGATTCTTGACGGGTCTACGCGGGTCTACAGCAACCCTTACTAACGCACGAAATGAGGTTCGATCGTCAAAAACTGAGGTAAAATTCCGATTTCGAGTGTCCCGGTACATCCTTCCCGCACGAAATGAAGTTCGAGCGTCAAAAGCTGAGGTAAGACTGCGATTTTACGTGTTTTTGTAAAATCGTCTGTGTGTAAAAGGGTCTGTGTGTAAAAGCGTCTGTGTGTAAAAAAAGTCTGTGTGTAAAAGTGTTTGTGTGTAAAAGCGCTTGAGTGTAAAAGCGTCTGTATGTCAAACCTTCTGTGTGTCAGAGGGTCTGTGTGTGAAAGTGATTTGGGTAAAGGTGTTTGTGTGTAAAAGGGTCTGTGTGTAAAAGCGCTTGTGTGTAAAAGCGTCTGCGTGTAAAAGGGTCTGTGTGTAACAGTGTTTGCGTGTAAAAGCGCTTGGGTGTAAACGCGCTTGTGTGTAAAAGCGCTTGAGTGTAAAAGCGTCTGTATGTAAAACCTTCTGTGTGTCAGAGGGTCTGTGTGTGAAAGTGATTTGGGTAAAGGTGTTTGTGTGTAAAAGGGTCTGTGTGTAAAAGCGCTTGTGTGTAAAAGTGTTCTGTGTGTAAAAGGGCCTGTGTGTAAAAGGATCTGTGTGTAAAAGCGTCTGTGTGTAAAAGCTTCTGTGTGTAAGGAAAGCTTCTGTGTGTAATAGCGTCTGCGTGTGTAAGGGTTTGTGACTGTGTAAAACCGTCTGTGTGTAAAGCGTCTGTGTGTAAAAGCTTCTGTGTGTAAGAGGGTCTGTGTGTAAAAGGGCCAGTGTGGAAAGCATCTGTGTGTAAAAGCTTCTGTGTGTAAGAGGGTTTGTGTGTAAAAGGGTCTGTGTGTAAAAGCGTCTGTGTGTAAAAAAAGTCTGTGTGTAAAAGTGTTTGTGTGTAAAAGCGCTTGTGTGTAAGAGGGTCTGCGTGTAAAAGGGTCTGTGTGTAAAAGGGTCTGCATGTAAAAGGGTCTGTGTGTAAAAGCGTTTGTGTGTAAAAGGGTCTGTGTGTAAAAGCGCTTTCTGTGCAAAAGATTGCAAAAGCGTCTGTGACGTTTCTTTCTCTCTGCACATCTTCCCATCTTCACATCATCACATCTTCACATCTTCACATCTTCACATCTTCACCTCATCACATCCTCACATCTTCAAATTCTCACATCTTCATCTCTTCACATCACACATCTTCACATCTTCACATCCTCACATCTTTACATGCTCATCAATCTCTTTCTTTTTGCGCCTTATACATTCACATCTTATTTCTTTGAGACATATTCATATATTCCTCTCTCTATGTTTCATGTTATACGATCTTCACAGTTACATATCTCACTATACTTCTCTTCGCTCTCGGGCCATCCGTCGTCTAGTTTNCATATATTCCTCTCTCTATGTTTCATGTTATACGATCTTCACAGTTACATATCTCACTATACTTCTCTTCGCTCTCGGGCCATCCGTCGTCTAGTTTTGGTCATATGGCCGTAATTGCGAAATGCCGAGACGACCAAAAAAAAGCGGCCGAACTCCGACATCATCAAAATGCTGATCCTTAGACGCGCCTTTTGCCACGGATTTGCAATCGTCGCAGCGCCCAAAAATGTGGTCAAATATGGCCATAATTGGGTCAAATCCATAATTGATCAAAGAAAAGCAACCTTTATCAATTTAATCCAAAAATATTTTTCCAACTTCACACCCATATGTGGCAGGGTTCTGGGCGGACAGCGACGCGTTATATTTGTTATTGATGCAATCATCGTTTCATCCCATTTCGTTGACTGGAAAAATCTATAAATTCCCATTGTGACAATCGCTCCTTGCCGCCTCACATCGCTTCGGCTCCCTTCTCATTTCTTTTGGCCATGGCATCCAAATCTATGAGGTTATTACCGCAACTGATGACATGACGGATATTCTTGGATATAGCTGGAATCTTGGTGCCAAGCCAGCGATGATGCTTGGCAAGTGGGAGTATGACATATGAAAAAACATGTGACATGACATGTGAAATGACATGTGAAATGACATGTAAACCCTGGATTGATCACCCCCGACTATTCAATGGGGGGTAACCCCCCAAGATAGTGACAACTTGCTGTCAAGATTGGTACCACCTCGTCTAATAAAGTGGGTGTTTATCAATCATAGTTGACATTAGCTGTTGTCAGCCCTGATATCTGTGATATCTTCGGACAAAAAGCAGCACTGCTCGAGGTTGTTGAAAGACTCCATTCTGGTTTTGAAACTAAAAACACACTATATGTGGCAGGGTTCTGGGCGG
This sequence comes from Symbiodinium sp. clade C Y103, assembly GCA_003297045.1. Taxonomy (NCBI): domain Eukaryota; class Dinophyceae; order Suessiales; family Symbiodiniaceae; genus Cladocopium; species Cladocopium sp. clade C. Next base: position 53,952 of record BGPT01002142.1, on the reverse strand, counting down.
ACAGGGACGCGTTATATTTGTTATTGATACAATCATCATTTCGTCCCATTTTGTTGACTGCAAATTCCCATTGCAATCGCTTCTTGCCGCCTCTTCTGCTCCCTTCTCAACGAGCCCGTAGTCAAAATGCCGCTTGGCTCCACTTGGTGCATTTGCGGAGGTGCTGTGGTTCGTTCATGTTCGTTCAACGCCTTGGTACCTTGAACCGACCCTGGTGCCTTTGGCGCCGGGCGCACGGCGGATTCTGAACCGAACCCGGCGCTTCTACGAAGATGGTCCCCCTTTCGGTTTTTTTCCCTCGCATAAGGTCAGGCGCCGGGTGGACGGTGGCCCCTAATGAGCAGACCACAAAAACCATCAAAACTCGATTTTTTGAAGGTTTCGAAGCCAGTTTAAGTTTTCCACATCCAGGGTAATGAAATGTGAGATATATTGGGAAATGGGATCAACGGGTTATTGTCATGCCACCATCATAAATGATCGAAGGAAGTTTAGAAGTCAAACTTCCGACAATATGGACAGATGGAAAAGCACAGCCAGGAAGAAAGTCAGAAGAGGGAGAAAGTCAGAAGAGAGAAGATCAGAGAGGAGAAAGTCAGAAGAGAAGAGATGCAGGTGCGCGAAAAAATAGGAAAGTCGCGAAACACTGTGTTTTTCCAATGTTTTGTCGCTCGGGAGGGTCGAAAAGTAGGCTCGCTAAAGCGGCGGGTGCGGACCCATCTGGGGAGATGAGAGATCAAAAATTGCACGCCCTTGTGGCGCGAAGCGCATTTTGAAGTAAAAAGGTATAAAACACCTCATGCTCGGAACACTTTTGGAAAAAGTGCACGGCGCTGTGGCGCGAAGCACATTTGGAAGTAAAAAGTGTTAAAAAATGTGGGATTCAGAGCACTTTTGGAAGTTGAGATGTCGAAAAAGTGCACGGCGCTGTGGCGCGAAGCACATTTGGCAGGAAAAAGTGTTAAAAACTGTCAGGTTTGGACCGCTTTTGGAAGTTGAAATGTCGAAAAAGTGTACGCCGTTGTGGCGCGAAGCACATTTGGAAGTAAAAAGTGTTAAAAACTGTCAGGTTTGGACCGCTTTTGGAAGTTGAGATGTCGAAAAGGTGTACGCCGTTGTGGCGCGAAGCACATTTGGAAGTCAAAAGTGTTAAAGACTGTCAGGTTTGGACCGCTTTTGGAAGTTGAAATGTCGAAAAAGTGTACGCCGTTGTTGCGCGAAGCACATTTGGAAGTCAAAAGTGTTAAAAACTGTCACGTTTGGACCGCTTTTGGAAGTTGAGATGTCGAAAAAGTGTACGCCGTTGTGGCGCGAAGCACATTTGGAAGTCAGAATGTACAAAGCACCTCATGCTCGGACCTTTTGTGGAAGTTGAGATGTGGAAAAAGTGCACGCCGTTGTTGTGGCGCGAAGCATATTTGGAAGTCAAAAGTGGCGAAACACAGCATTCTCGGAGCATTTTTGGAAGTTAAGATGTCGAAAAAGTGGACGGCACCGTGGCGCGAAGCACATTTGGAAGTGAAAAGTGTTTAAAATTGAGTGTATCGGAGCCATTTGGAAATTGAGATGTTGAAAAAGTGCACGCCGTTGTGGCGCGAAGCACATTTGGAAACCAACATGTACAAAACACTTCATGGTCGGAGCAAGTTTGGAAGTTGCGATGTGGAAAAAATGCACGCCGTTGTGGCGCGAAGCACATTTGGAGGTGAAAATGGTAAAAAAAAACGGCGGGGTTCGGCTCACTTTTAGAAGTTCAGACTTCGTTTTGTGTGGCAGGCGCAAGGGATTCTGCACCGTGTCAAAAGTGAGTCAAACGTGTGGGTTTTGTAGCATTTTCCAAAACGATGGCAGGCGTGGGACATTTGAAGAGGATCTGCAAAGATGCATTTTTCGTGGCAGGCGCAATACAAGAGNGGGTTTTGTAGCATTTTCCAAAACGATGGCAGGCGTGGGACATTTGAAGAGGATCTGCAAAGATGCATTTTTCGTGGCAGGCGCAATACAAGAGACACTCCCGCAAACATGTTCACAGGCCAGGGCGCTGATTTCGTGAGATGGGTGTCATTTTGGAGCATCAAATCTTCAGGTGTCTTAAGATGATTTTGCGTGACAGGTGCAGCACTTCGTATGACCTGGCGTGACTTTTTCGTGGCAGGCACAATACTTTAGAGACATGGCATGGAAAAATCGCAAAACGCATTGGTACGAGGCCATCAGCTGCACGCTCAACTGTCCATTTTTGAGGGAAGCCTCGCAGAATTGCTTCGTTTTTGATGTTGCCAACTTGGAAAATGGAGGAAGTCCCGCAGAATTGCTTCGTTTCGAAATGTTACACTACACTAAGCTATACTACACTACAGTACAGTACACTACAACTACAGCTACAACTACACTACACTAAACTATGCTACACTACACTACAGTACACGACAACTACAGCTACAACTACACTACACTACAACTATTACAACTACAACAACTGGTACAACTTTTACAACTAACACAACTAATACAACTACAACAACTACTACAGCCACCACAACTATTACAACTACTAGGACTACAACTACAACTGCCACCACAACTACAACTACACTACACTACACTACAACTGCAACTACACTACACTACACTACAGTACACTACATAACATACAACCGCAACCACTACAACTACACTACACTGCACTACAACAACAACTACCACTAAAACTACAACTACGACTACAGCCACAACAACCATTACAACTACAACTACAACTACAACAACTACAACAACTACACTACACTGCACTGCACTACAACAACTACCACTACAACAACAACCACAACAACCACAACAACCACAACAACCACAACAACCACAACAACTACAACTACAACTGCAACAACTACGACTACAACAGCTACAGCTACAACAACTACAGCAACTACAACACCTACAACTACAACTACAACTACAACAACTACAACAGCTACAACTACTACAGCTACACCACACTACACACACTGCACTGCACTACAACTACAACTACAATTGCAATTACATCTACATCTACAACTACAACCACAACTACGACTACATTACATTACCACTACACTGCCCTGCCTCCAACCACTGGTCGGTCCATCAGTGGGTTCGCTTTGCCATCCATCGTTTACAGCAACCATTCTTTCCTGTAGGTTTCCTATCTTTGAAATTTCCGCCACCGCCTTGTGCGGTAGTACTGGTATAAATGGGATTCGGGCATAGGTCCCCACGTCATCTGCGCCCATAAAAGCAAATCATCTGCGCCCCTAAGCACTAGGCAAAATTCCAATCATCGTGGCTCTCGCTGAAGATTTCTTGTGTCACTTGGCCAATAATTTGGCGATTCATTCTATTAGGGTGGTAAGGGCAACCAAGACTATTAGGATGTATTATTATTTTCCCAAATCTCATGTCCCTACATTTTGGTCCGCTTCCACCCGTTCGTGGCAAACTCATTGATAATTGGGGCTCTGTAGAGGCTCTATATGTTCAAAAAACCCAATCAAGCCAGCTCCAATTCTTTTTCGCATCTGTCAGGCAGAAGAAGAAGGTGAACCACAAGCGCCGCGAAGGCCATGGGACTCGCAGTGAAGGCGAGGCCGACCAAGCTTCCCGGTATGGTCAATGATTTGGGAAACAGTGGCCTCAAATGAGCCTTGCGCAGCAGTGAAGGTGGAAGAATTGTGATTGATTTTTCGGTTTAGGGCGGCTTTGGAGTCAAATGCCGGTACATTCCTATTTTGCATTCCCATTATTGTTGGTTCATGCTGGTTCCACTAAACATTTTCTCCGGTTCCATTGCAATTGTTGCTGGTTGCAATCCCGCAATTGTTGGAGACCCACTTTTCATTTACCAACTGCCAAATTTTGGGGAAAAATGAAACGAACCCTCCAAATTGCTGCCACAGCAGCACGCGGCTCTGCTGCCGGCACACCTGCAAGAAACATGGGTTACTTTGACGACGGCACTGCAACTTCATGGAACTAGATCAGCTCTTGGGAGAAATTAGGCCAAGATCTTGTGGGAATATGTCTTTAAATGTATGTAACAAAAAATAAATGAATGAAAAAAATTTAAAATATATTCAATAAGTAAATAGAAAATAAATAGATGAATAAACTAATTAGATAGATGAATAAACAAATAATTAGATGAAAAAGAAAGAAAAAGAAAAAAAACAAGAAACAAAGAAACAATGTGTTAAGACGCACTGCCTGTCTGCGCCACTGAAATCGCTCCCGACCATTTCGCACAAAGAAACAAAGAAACAAAGTAACAAAGAAACAAAGAAACAAAGAAAATAACCAACCAACCAACCAACCAACCGACCGACCAAGCAAGCAAGCAAGCAAGCAAGCAAGCAAGCAAGCAAGCAAGCAAGCAAGCAAGCAAGCAAGCAAGCAAGCAAGCAAGCAAGCAAGCAAGCAAGCAAGCAAGCAAGCAAGCAAGCAAGCAAGCAAGCAAGCAAGAAAGCAAGCAAGCAAGCAAGCAAGCAAGCAAGCAAGCAAGCAAGCAAGCAAGCAAGCAAGCAAGCAAGCAAGCAAGCAAGCAAGCAAGCAAGCAAGCAAG
>BGPT01002142.1:39147-49187 GCA_003297045.1 Symbiodinium sp. clade C Y103 | reverse complement strand
AAGCAAGCAAGCAAGCAAGCAAGCAAGCAAGCAAGCAAGCAAGCAAGCAAGCAAGCAAGCAAGCAAGCAAGCAAGCAAGCAAGCAAGCAAGCAAGCAAGTAAGTAATTCGGAGGGGGTTGTTGTGGGCGCGAGATTTTTTGATGATTTATTGGTTTCCTTACTGTAACCCTTGGAAATAAAGCAGTGCTACTATATGGTCATATTGTGATTTGATGTTCACAAAGAGGAAACCTCATCCAAAGAAAAGCACACTTTCATGTGGAATATGCACTACTTCAGAAAAATGCTCGATATTGGTTTCAAAATGTGGTAAAATCAAGATGCATCCCCATTATGCTATGGAATACTTGGACAGAAAATGCAAGATTGCAGTGGAGAAGTTCAGGTCATGTAGTTTTCATGCAAAATATTCATTCTTTCTTTTGTGCGGCAAAAGTCATTTAAAACATTTTAAAACTAGAAATATACACTATTCTAGTGTTTCCCTGTGGTTGTGCTACAGTACTACATTCCATTGAAACAAGTGAGCCACTCCTCAACAACACAACCCCAATTCATCTACAAAGGTTACGTTACTTAGAAGGGAAGGCAACTTCCCTGATTTGTTGAACAGATTAGTGGCATGTTCAATAAATGGCTGCCTTTGATACAGTGTCTGCAGAGTGAGCAAAAGTCCACCAAACAACTTGATGCTAATATATTGTCTTTAGCCAGCTGGTCTCATACCAATACCCTGCCATGGTGCAATCTGTCACTTTTGAAATTATATTCTAGCCAGCAGTGGAAGCACATATAATGTTGACTGAACAAGACGTACAGTTTGAGCTGCGCAGCACAGCAGTTGATCGAAGAAAATGCAGCATGCTGAGTTGAAGGCAAGATTGCAAACAATGTATGTTTTTCTCACTTGCTTTCACTGCCCAAAGAGAAATATGGAGTCTATTGAGGTTTGCACCTGTGCTACATTCACAGCAAACAATGCTTTGAAGAAATGAGATTCTTCAAAGAAGCACAGCCTTCCTTGCAAATATGTAGCATCCCCTTCAACCCAAAAAGCTGTTGTCGTGTATAAGCTGGTGGCTAGGTATTAGTCCGACTCTACAGTGTGTTTTGCGTTTTAAAGAGCAGCATTCATGTCTTCTTTTTTTTATCATGGTAACATTCCCTCAAACAGATGCTGTTTCCTTCAAAAATTGGATACTTAACCTAAATCTGCAATCTTGTTGAAACAACAGAAATATCACAATATGCAATGTATCCTTTTAAGATGTAACGTTCATCTCAAAGAAGCTCAGGTTTCCTTTATGTTTGAAAGCAACACCATGTCTTTGAAAAAATGCAGCACTTAAAACAAAAAAACAGCTGCCATGTGTTTGGGAAGGAGCACTATTCATTTCAAGGAAAGGCTTCACTCACAAAAAAAAAAGTTGATTCAGTTGCCCTTTTATTTTAAGTCACACTATTTCTTTGAACATATGTAACATTCCTTTCAACCACATGTTTCTTTGAAAGTAACACTTCTTTCAACCACATATTTCTTTGAAAAAATGTAACACTCCTTTCAAAGGAACCCAGCTGCCCTGTATTTGTTTGGACAGGAACACTATTTATTTGAAGGAAAGGTTTCAAAAACCAAGAAAGGAGAAGTGTACATCTCCAAAGGCTTCACACCAATGAGAATTGCATATCTCCAAGGAGTATTTGCCAAAGATGAATGAGATTTGGTTTGGATTAATCTGGATTAATCTGGATTAATCCTAAGGATCAAACCCTCGAACAAAACCAAAGAAACAAAAAAAACAATGTTTTCCAGACTAGTCTGAATATGGCTGGATCCAAGTAGTCCCCAAAACATTTTTTTTTTTTTTGTTTTTTTTGGGTTTTTGTTTTTTTTTTTGTTTTTTTGAGGAGGGACTTAGCTCTATTTCCACTGGAAGAGGCTTGTGTATGGACAGCAAAAAGTCAATATTGCGTAAGATCATGGAATATGTTTAATGAAAATATATGAAAATATTGTTTTTTTTTGTGCGCCCACAATAACCCTTTCTGATAATATTATATATATATATGTATATATACATACTCTACAGTATATAATCATCTTTAATCTCCTTCTCTACACTTCTCTTAGGCCCGTCATTTGGGATGTGGCGGTGCAAGTGCTGTGATCACTGGTGGCAGCCTTTGCTTTTCTACTGGATCGAAGGCCAAGAGACGGCAGGGTAGTGCAGGTCTTGCGCGAGTTTGCCGGCCACAGGAATGCTCGCCTCCTTAGTGGCTGCTTTGCCTGCTGCCGTCGAATCCCAAGTGTTTGAGATCATTGCAACTCACAATTACAGAGAAAGCCATATGAATTTGAAAAGCAAATTGGTATGATGCAAACTTGCAGCAACTTGGAGGGCTTCGGGCAGGAAGCTGATTGGGACTGTTGCTTGTGTGGCTTCGTGCCCTTGTTGGAGTCGCTTGAATCCACCTAATGACCCTGGGGCCCTGCGGGCTGGTACTGTCACAGACTGGGATTCCAAGCAAGAACTGCCCAGGTTGTACTTGCTGTTACTTTTTATGGTTGGTACCGCTCTGACCTCGCACTTACTGAGCTGACAAAGCTTGCAACTTAGAGCAATAAGATGCCATCTTGTTGCCAAAGATTCCAGTGACATTCATCGTTCCTTGCAAGTTTGCACACAATTTGATTGCATTTTTTCAAACGCTGTTGTTGTTCCTTCTCAGACGTACATTCTTGGCGTGTTTCTTTGATAGGTCGAAACCATTACATCCACCAGCACAATTGGGTCGTTACAACCTGGATCTCTTGGAGGCACCACAGTCTGTCTGAGTCTATCTGGTCAGGGTCGGTAAACCCATGCAACAGATACTGAAGCTACTAGTATCACAGATATCACAGTAGCAAATGAAATCAATCGCTCATTGCACCTGCTTGCTACATCTTTCTTTATTTTGTTCTTGTAATCGCGATGCAGAAGTGCTATATGCATGGCATTGCGAACTTCTACAGAAGCTTCTACGCCAGGCTATGGCACTTTACAAATTGCGAAATGATTTGAGAATGATTTCATGAAATTTCTACACAATACTGTTTGCATATGTTTGTATCATGAACAAAGTTGGCAATGTTATGCAATGTTCTATCTCGCTGCACCGCAGGTCCTCGGCTGCCTCGGCTTTCCAGGCTTCCCGAACTCGGGATACTCGGGGTATTTGGGAGTGATGTGAATCTCAGCCAGCTGCAGTGGCTGAACAAAGCCAGGTGCCAATGGAGTTGAACGATTACGAGTACTATCGCTTGAAGGCTCTTGAAACCTGAGCTACTTTGAGTCGACTTTGTAACAACGTGTAACAACGTGTAACAGCGTGTAACAACCGATTTCTGAGGTTCGATTGACCACGGCTGGTGCAGCTCTCAGTCCTGCTACCAAATGCGATTTTGTATGTGGCGAAGGCCTTCAAGCTGTAGAAAGCTGATACCTGGCGACACTGAGCAAGTCTTGACAATTTTGATCTTGAAACGAGGTTCGCCAGTTGTCCGGCTGAGCCGAGATGATATCAACAAACAGATTGCAGAGGCAAGGCTGCCACGACACATTGCTTTTCTTTAGATACTGACTGCACACCCAGAAGATCCCAGAAGTTAAGTCTTACTCACACCATCTCGTACCTGAAAAGTTGCAAGATCTCAGGCAAAACCATGCAAAGCCATGCAAAACCATTGTCCTTTTAGCGCGAAGCTCTTTGCATAATCTTACAGTACAGTGGGGCAAGCAAGACTTCCCGCGACAGCTCTGCTGTTAAGAAGGCAAGGTACTGTATGTGAGCACTTGCATTTTGCGTATCTCTGCAGGGTATTGCAAACAGGTGCGCTGGTAGCCAAAAGTTGAATCTCTAGTGGTGGCAGCACGTTCAACAGGGCCAAATATACCCTGTTCATCGTACCAACCTTTTGCAGAGTACTCTTGCAAACATAAGGTACTGAACAATTAGATGGCTCCAAGCTAGAATGGCCCAAAAGCTGCATTGTGACAAGATTCTTGGACGATCTTGGACGTTTGTACACCAGAACATACAGTCGTGCCATGGGGATGGTGCTCTTCTTCAGACAAATCAACAGGTCTCGATGAATTTGCTGAATTTGGAAGCGAAGGATTGCACTTCCTCTTGAGTTGCTCCCACATCATGCTGACCGGCAACACCTTGCGACTGACTTTAAGACTTTACTGTATATTACAATGTAAATATATACATATAGATACATATAGTTATATATGTATCTGAATATGTATGTATGTAGGTATGTATGTATATATATATATATGTATATATATATGTGTATATGTATATATACATGCATATATATATACATACATATATATGTATGTATATACATATATATATATATGTATATATATATATACATATATATATATATGTACATACATATATATGTATGTATATATACATATGTTCGTATTGCCTGTGGATTGCTACTACTATTACACTTATTATCAGAGATCAAGTCTTTGTTCTGCTCATCACATGTCTTAGCAGCAGATGAGGAGCTTACCTGCCAACCCCACCCCCTTCATGGCAGAGCAAGAACTGCCCATTCGCATGATTTTGCATGTAGCGATATGTAGCGTGATTGCCATCACATCACACTACACAATCTATGGTGTAGTGTCAAGTGTACAGCTGAAGTGGAAGTTATTAGCAACCATCCTAACACCCCCCAACACCCAACACCCGACAGCAGCCAGAAAAACAATCATCTACAACTGCCAACTTGTTTGGCCAGCGAAGCGATCCCAGGGGCACAAACACGACTCTTAAATGACAATGTTTTGCCTTTCAAATATACTCGGCACTCAGTGTTTCAAGTTGCAGACGGTCAACTAGAAAGCAGCTGATTGTGTGATGTAGCTGCCTTGTGCCCATAGCGCGATCAATAACAAGGTCTTGGCGACAAATGCAATACGATGGTATTGCGTTGTATGCACTGCCACGTCAGGATGCCCAGGCGCAGCAAGAACCGCCTGATCAGGCCAAGGGGGTTTTATGGCCGAGCATTCCAACTATGGATACAATTTCAAAGTAACAGATAATCTGTTGATGTCGATTTAGTCGCACTCACGACCTTGGTTGCATTCTGACTTTGGGAAGTGGTTAGATTTTGCGCAGAAGTATCTACGGTCATGGCCAGCTTATCATTGAGTTTGGATTCCAAAAGTTACAACACTGGGCCAAGCGTGGCTGTTTGAAGCATTGCGGTCTTGCGACACGACCTCGTAGCGTATTTCTGCATTTTGTCAAGGGATTCTTGAGACATTGCAGCGAAAAAACACAACACACTTAATTGACAGCAATATTGAACTGAAAACAAATAGAAGTTCGGATTCAGTTTGCTGCTGATCATTCCACGGAAAGGCTAGACCGGTGCTTTATGGCCTCATTGAGCTACAGAATTCACCAATACAATACATGGTAAAAATACGCATGTCATGTACATATATATATATATATAGGTACAGTACATATCATTTGCGCTGATTCTGCAGCGATCAGATTCTGGGTTGACTCGTCGTGAGTTTACTTTGCCTAATTGGATTCCCGCTGTGTGCATGCACGGATTCTTCCGAACCGTGAGGCTTTGACCTTTTGTTGATTTTGACACATGTTAGAATGATGAAATGATGAAAGCTAAAAATGGCCTGTTTGCTGCCGCGCGCTGCGATCATGGTGCTGTGCAGGATGTTCCCGCATCCCAGAAGCAAGAGCCAGTTGGCAAGGCCAGGAAGCTCTGAAGAACGAGAGAATATGCTTCGAGAATGCCATTGATGTATTGCTAGCTGCCAAGTGGTTCGGTTCATTTTTGTGAAATGGGCCTGAATTCAATGGCTGCAGAGACTCTGGACGTGATTAAGATGCTTCCTTTGGAGGACGACGTTCCCCGACAACAAGAGCCAGTTGGCCAGGCAATTTGCATCTCAAAGTATCAATCAACCGATGGGATTCACCACGTTGGAGTCGGCCTGGGTGCAACATACCGTTGGAACCCGGAACTCTCTCTGGAAAGCAGACTAGACTCCTTTAAAGCCTCATTAAGGGACCAGTTTTGAATAGCACATGTCCTGATCGGCAGAACCAATACATTGAGAAAAATCAGGGAATATATACATATGTACAATTATATACATATATATATGTACATATATATCCCTATATTTACATATATATATATATATGTATGTACATATATGGTACCCCCCAAGACCTAGACTTTCAGTAAATTTAATGGTATTGACAGTGTTTTTTGCACATCTTGGACTTTGAAACTTAGGGCATAGATCCAAGACTTTTTGGGAGTCTTTTTGGGAAATCTTGGATCAGCTGATCTTGGATCCACTGATTTCCCAAGAAGAGTCCCAAGAAATTTTAGATCTTGGATCAGCTGATCCAAGATTCCTGGGCAAGACCCCCAAGAAATTTTAGATCTTGGATCAGCTGATCCAAGATTCCTGGGCAAGACCCCCAAGAATTTTTGGATCTTGGATCCACTGATCCAAGATTTCGCTAGAAGAGCCCCACGAAATCGTGGATCTTGGATCCATCTTGGACCTTTGCGTACTGCCGGTTAGTGTCAGACTTGAAGTGTCAGACAGGAGTTTGCGTGAGCACTGCCAGTTGCAAGACTTATTCACGATCCCAAAAAAATCTTCAATCCAAAGGCCTTCAGCCTAGAATTGGAACTGTAAATCCAGAGAGGTTGGATTCAAGAAGTTTTTTCTGAGCGTTGAATCTTGAATCTGGAGTCCAGGTACTTAGAGCACTGTCAGCCACCAGAAATTGCAATTTCTTGCAACTGCACGGTCGTTCTGCTAAGGACATATACCCCTTGAGATTTTGCGTTTTGCATCCTTTCAATTCCACAATTCCATCTAAAAAAACCAAAGCCTTGATTTTTGGTAGATGTCAAGACTACACTAGAAAAAATAGAAAAATTAGGTAACACCGAAAAACAAAACATGAACTTCAGACCAAACATTCTCTGAAAGGTGTTTGTTTTTGCATATCCACATCCTCCTTCAACAATAGCAGCAGTAGGTTCAGCAAGATATTACAAAATCTAAATTGGGTTGGTAAGCAAAGCACACACTTGCAAGCATGTAAATTAATTCAAACACCATGTCTACTCGGCCACGTCTCATGGACATCATCCAGGTGTGTGTTTTTTGTTGGTGTTCGCATGGTTTGAGCACCCTTTCAGAAAGTTACTTAAAACCATGGAAGAACTACAAGACAGCCACAACTAGAAAAATATGATAAGTAAACACGTTTCAGCATGGGCTTTGAAGTTTGTTGTCAAAGCAAAACCCTGCAATATAGGCCTTGTGCAGCAGTATTTTTCAAAGAATATGACATTCGTTGCATAAAGCCGCACCGTTCCTTTTATAAAGTAACATCATTTTGTACAGTCCCCTTTTATAAAGGAGCGCAGTGTTTCTTTGAAAGGAATATAGAGTCATTTCCAAAAGGCATACTGCTGCGCAAAGTTATCAAGGAGTGCAGCATTTCTTTGAAAAAAAAATGCAAAATTATACAATCAATATATATATATAGATAAATTATCTTCAAAGAGAATTGCAGCTGTGCAAAGTACTTTTAAATCGGTAATGGAAATTATTGAAGAGGGCAGCATTGCGACAGAATGGGATCCTTTGAGTAACCTTTTTGACCAATTATTGCATTCCGTAAAGAAAATGTTGGTGCAAGTATCTGCAAAGCTTCCTTCACAAGGGGGTGAACCATTTGACTGAAAACCATGCAATAAGACGAAAGAACATTACTATGAAGTAGAACCCTTGGGTGCATGTAGTATTTTTTGAAGGATACAGGTCATGGTTGTATCTATGCAATATGCCCTATATGAGTGAAACATCTGGAAAAATGCAACATTATGTTGAAGAATTAAAGCGTGTCCTTTGGAAGAAAAATGTCGTGCAGAAAAATGAGAGGGAGGCTGAACTTCATTAGAGGCTGTATTGCATCCGTCCACATACCGTATTTTTCTACAGGAATATTGCCTCTTATTCAGGGAATACCTTGTCTTCAGGGCACTTATTTTCAAGAAGTTGAGTCTTTCCTTAAAAAGAAGCTCATACAAGAATGAATGGGAGGCTGAGCTCCCTTCAAGGATGTATTTCATCTTTCCACACCTATACTTTTCTTGCAAGAATAGCGCGTCTTATTTAAGGGGCTATTTTGTTTTCAAGGCAGGTTGCAACCTGCAAGCAGCATTTCCCTTTAACATCCTTTAACAACATTTTGTGTTCGTCAAGGAATGCTGCAATTTACTAGGTCATTGCGTTAAGTCGTCCGGGCTTGTCTAAAGTCGTCCGGAAATCGTATGCCCGTTGTGTTTTGTATGTTTCCTGGACGACTTTCATTTTAGGAGTTGTTAGGAGTGATTGTTTTTTTTGCGTGTGCCCAATGCATCTGGGATCATTTGGGAAGATGTTGGTATGTGCAGATCTGATTTCAAGATTTAGGTGCCTATAGTGTTTGACATATTTGGCACTCATTGTCATGTGTTAACACCTCGAAAAGTGCCACTACTCGGAACATGTATGATTATGTTTGCTGTTTGTTTGTTGGTGCCCGGATGGGGTTGGGTGGGCCAAACATGGCCAAACCTCACGCGGACCTCGCGCGACATCGCGCGGGGCTCGCGCAGGGCCTTCAAATTCACCCATATATGTCCTACCTTGTGAATATTTGGTATGGTTCTTTGTTGCTGTAGGCATGTGTACACTTTGTTACCCACGTTGTGCCATTGTATTTTCCTGCTTTGATCTCCCTGGATTGATTAAAAAAAGTTCAGTTTTACGCCAGTGTGCCCAAAGAATCCGGTAAATTCGACATATTCCGAAAAGGTCCCTGCGAAACATTGCACTTTTTCACAGCATTACTCAATGGTAATCACACACTGCACATTGTGCAGGAATCTGGTGTTTTGAAGGAAATACTGTATGACTGAACAAAAGCTGAACATTGTTCTGAAAGGAAGACTGCACTTCTTCAGAAAGGAACAGTGCATGTTTAGAGGAATGCTCCATATTTTGTGGAATACTGCTTCTTTAAAGCGCCCTACTTATTTACTTTGTTCTTTACGTGTATCCATTTCCTGCGCAGTGCTACAACATGTGAGAAGATAAGGAGTAAGACAAGGCATCCAAGGACATATATCCTACCCAAAAAGTAGGTTTGGGGGGGTAGCATATCTGCATATATATATATATACACGTAACTATGTACATGATCGTGTATGTATGTAGACACTCTTATATATATATATGTATATACATCGTCCTCATCCTCCTCATCCGCGTCATCCTCATCCTCATCATCCTCGTCATCCTCATCATCATCATCATCATCATCATCACCATCATCATCCTCATCATCATGATGATCTTTATCATTTGCAGCTGATTCTGCAGCGCTCAGATTTGTCTTCATTGAGGGATTATTCCGAACCATGAGACATNTCATCATCCTCATCATCATGATGATCTTTATCATTTGCAGCTGATTCTGCAGCGCTCAGATTTGTCTTCATTGAGGGATTATTCCGAACCATGAGACATTGAACTTTGTTTCTTTTTGACATATGTTAGAATGATGAAAGCTAAAAATTGCCTGTTTGCTACAACGCGCTACGATCATGCTGAGCAGCTATCATCAATCGACTGGTTTGCAGCTACTGTTGTGATCCTTCAGTGATTTGCCGCTGGTTGCGCTTGTTCTTGTATCCTTTGTTGCTGTCANGCTATCATCAATCGACTGGTTTGCAGCTACTGTTGTGATCCTTCAGTGATTTGCCGCTGGTTGCGCTTGTTCTTGTATCCTTTGTTGCTGTCAGCCCTCAGTCTCACACAAAACGTGCTGTGCAGGATGTTCCCGCATCCCAGAAGCAAGAGCCAGTTGGCAAGGCCAGGAAGCTCTGAAGAACGAGAGAATATGCTTC
>BGPT01002142.1:2576-31893 GCA_003297045.1 Symbiodinium sp. clade C Y103 | reverse complement strand
GTTTCAAATTTTCTCTGTAAAACCTCCAGCATCTCGTGTCATTCTGACTTTCGTTCAGGTACCAACCCTGTAGCAAATTTCTTGCGGGGACAAAAAAACCTCAAATTGTGCAAATATTTTTTTTTGACGTTTGACCTGCGTCAGACCTCATTCATTTTCATCTTTTAATCTTTTCATCTTTTCATCTTCTCATTTTCTCATCTTCTCATCTTCTCNTCAGACCTCATTCATTTTCATCTTTTAATCTTTTCATCTTTTCATCTTCTCATTTTCTCATCTTCTCATCTTCTCATCTTCATCATCATCATCATCATCATCTTCTTCATCTTCATCATCATCATCATCATCATCATTATCATCATTTTCATCTTCATCATTATCATCATCATCATCATCATCATCATCATGATTATCATCATATTTTATCACCATTCCTTATCAAAATATTTTCGGGTATTTTATCTTCTCGTCTCCTCCCTACTTCCTTTCTGGCCACATTGTCCTCTATTTTCATAGGGAGTTGGGCCACCGGCGTAGACTCTGTCCGCACATGAAAAAAATGCCGCAAAGCTTGCAAACGCGAGCCTTCATGATCTCCCATGNNNCATGATCTCCCATGTTCAAAAGTTGGTCAACCAATCATTATAATCCGACTTGCTTGCTGTCGTTTTGCTTTTGGGTTCTCAGGCCCCCCCTTGTTTTGGGATTGTCGGCGCTGTTTGTCAAAACTGGACCTGGCCGTGTATCTGGGGCAATGGGGCAAGGTGAAAAGTAAAATGTAGCCGATGTACATGTGTCTTGGTTGTGGACCCGCATATGTTCCTGTTTGACCGAAGTGGTTTTTCTCGTGAGCGTCTGCAAAGGGTTTTTCCAAGAAAGGGAACTGCCTGTATAACATCTGCATATCTTACATCGGCACATCTTCGCATCTGCGTATCTTCACAGCTTCATATCTTACATCTGCACATCTTCACATATGCATATCTTACATCTGCATATCTTCAAACATGCATGTCTTCACATCTGCAGATCTTCACAGCTACATTTCTTACATCTGCGCATCTTCACATATGCATATCTTACATCTGCATATCTTCAAGTATGCATATCTTCCATCTGCATATTTTGCATCTGCATAGCTTCACATCTGCATATCTTGCACCTGCAAATCTTCACATCTGCACAAATTACATCTGCACATCCTACATCTGCACATCCTACATTTGCACATCTTCACATCTGCATATTCCTACACAATCCTACAGACCTTACATCTGCGTATCTTGCACTTCTTCACAGCTGCATATCTTCACATCTGTATATCTTGCGCCTGCGTACCTTCACATCTGCTCATGTTTTCTTCTTCCTTTCTCCCTTTCTTTTCTGCTGATTTCTATTCTTTCTTAAGGCGGGCGGTGCCAGCGAGCGATCACGAACATGCAACCTTTTCGCACGAAACGGGGTTCGATCGTCAAAACCTGGGGTAAAGTTGCAATTTTGACGGGTCCCGCGCAACCTTTTCGCACGCAATGTGATTCGATCGTCAAAAGTTGAGGTGAAATTGCGATTTTGAGGTGTCCCGCGCCGGGTTCCCCAGCATAATGGGACGCTTTTGTGTAGAAGAGCCTCTGTGTTTCAAAGGGCCTGTGTGTAGAGGCTTCTGTGTGTTAGAGCCTTTGTGTGTAAAGGCTTGTGTGTGTGTAAAAGAGTCCGTGTGTAAACGCTTCGGTGTGTAAAAGTTGCTGTGTGGGACATTGTGCGTGTGTGTGTCTAAAAGCGTCTGTGTGTAAAAACGTCTGTGTGTGTGAAAGGGTCTGTGTATGTCTGTGTGTAATAGGGGTTTGTGTGTAAAAGTGTCTGTGTGATCTGTGTGTGAAATGCCTTTGTGTGCAAATTCGTCTCTGTGTAAAAGCGTCCCTGTGTAAAAGCGTCTGTGCGTAAGAGTGTCTGTGTGTAAAGGCGTCTGGGTGTAAAAGGGATTTGTGTGTAAAAGGTCTCTGTGTGCAAAAGCGTCTCTGTGTAAAAGCGTCTCTGTGTCAAAGCGTCTGTGTGTAAGAGTGTCTGTGTGTAAAAGCGTCTGTATGAAAGGGATTTGTGTGTAAAAGCGTCTGTGTGTAAAAGGCCCCTGTGTGCACAAGCGTCTCTGTGTAAAAGCGTCTCTGTGTAAAAGCGTTTGTGTCTAAGACTAAGAGTGTCTGTGTGTAAAAGGTTCTATGTGCACAGTTGTCTGTGTGCAAAAGCGTCTGTGTGTGGAAACGCGTCTGTTGACACGGGCTTTTGAGATGAGTGTCCACTGGCGTTTGTCTTTCAAAATGTCTGCGTGCGCCTTTTCGTGGTAACAAAAATTTCGGGCATATTCCACATCCTAGGTTCCTAGATCCTCTTCCTCTTCATTTTCCATTCTTCATCTTCTTCACCTGTTTGTATCAAACAGTTGGTATAGCTTCCTCCCTGTAATGCGTGTCTTCTCCTTCTCACTCTACTTCGCTGTCATGGAAAACGCATTTTTGCATCTCTTAGTCTTTCATCTGATTCATCTGCACATCTTGGTATCTCGCATCCTTCATCTCTCTCAAGATCAGCTGCTACATTTTTGTTCCCGAGAGCGTCAGCGAAGGGTTTTTCCGAAAAAGGGAGCTGCATATGTTACATCTGCATATCTTGCATCTGCAAATCTTCACATCTGCGTTTCTTCATACCTGCACATCCTACATCTGCGTATCTTACATCTACATATC
The DNA here is from genome assembly GCA_003297045.1 of Symbiodinium sp. clade C Y103. Classification (NCBI taxonomy): domain Eukaryota; class Dinophyceae; order Suessiales; family Symbiodiniaceae; genus Cladocopium; species Cladocopium sp. clade C. Next base: position 29,155 of record BGPT01002142.1, on the reverse strand, counting down.
TTCACAACTACATTTCTTACATCTGCACATCTTCACATATGCATATCTTACATCTGCATATCTTCAAGCATGCATATCTTCACATCTGCATATCTTGCACCTGCAAATCTTCACATCTGCACATCCTACATCTGCATATCTTCACATCTGCATATCTTACATCTGCTTATTTTTCTGACTTTCCTCTCTTTCTTTCCCCTCTCTCTCTCTTCTCTGTTTTGCTAATTTCATCATCTTCTACTACATCGACCTGATACTTACATTTGATTAACTTGCCTCCCTTCGCTCTCGGGCCATCCGTCGTCTAGTTTTGACAGCGCTTTTCCCCCAAACAGTGCGTCCACACTGAGGGGTTCTTACGGTAGCTGTAAAGGCCGGTGCTTGATCAGGGTGCTCCATCTGGGCCCCGGCATTTTTGTTGTAAATTGTCGCGTAAAGTGGCTTTCCTAAAAAGTCCATGTATGTGCGTTTGGATAGCGCAGGATCGCACAAAGTCTGTGTCCCCTTCCTGGTCTGCAGCATTTTGCTTGTAGATTCTCGTGCAAAGCGGCTTTCCTCAGATGTCCATGCGCGTTTCGATTGCGCAGGCTTGCACAAAGCCTGCGTCCGAGGTCCTGGGCTGCGGCATTTTCCCTGTAAACTTTCGCATAAAGCGGCTCTTGTGACATGTCCATGTGCGTTTCGATTGTGCAGGCTCGCACAAAGTCTGGTCCGTGGCCCTGGGCTGCGACATTTTCCCTTGCGACATGTCCAATTGCATTTCGGATGCGCAGGCTTGCACAAAGTGTGGGTCCCGGTCTTGGGATCCAGATATCGATCTGTCTATCTGTCCATCGGTTTATCTATCAACGAGAAGACGCCAAGCATAACTACAAGTGTTGTTGTACGTCTTCGAACCTGTAGTATTTCATGTAAATGTCTTGACTGAGTTTTATATAGAAGTATGTATACCTGCAAGATACATGTGCACGTATCTGAAAGATTTCCAAGCATCAGAGATTCTTGTGTCAATTGGTGAGTGATTGCATTCTCGCATGGCAAGTTTCGCTCAAGTGAGTCAGATTTTTGTCATAGCTCGACCCTCAATGCACCGGCGCGGAGCCATAGTCTTTCGAGATCTTCAGCGCTCGTCTTCAATTCGTTTGGGGTGTGCCTTTTTTTACTTGGATTTAGACACTACCCATTGATGTCAAGGTATTTTTGGTTCGACGTGGTGTCTAGGAAAGGAAATAATACCTATCTATCTATCTATCTACCTATATGTCTATCTACCTACCTAACTACCTACCTATCTATCTATCTAACTATCGATCTATCGATCTATCTATCTCTCTCTCTCTCTCTGTATCTCTCTCTGTATCTCTCTCTGTATCTCTCTCTGTATCTCTCTCTGTATCTCTCTCTCTCCCTCTCTGTATCTCTCTCTGTAACTCTCTCGGTATCTCTCTCTGTGTCTCTCTCTCTCTCTCTGTCTCTCTCTCTCTCTCTCTCTCCCTTTCTCTCTGTGTATCTCTCTTTGTATCTCTATCTGTATCTCTATCTGTATCTCTCTCTCTCTCTCTGTATCTCTCTACGTATCTGTCTCTCTCTCTCTATCTTTCTATCTCCGTATCTATCTATCTATCTATCTATCCATCTATCTATCTATCTATCCATCTATCTAACTATCTTTCTATCTATCTATGTTTCTATCTATCTATCTATCTATCCATCCATCCATCCATCTATCGGTCTATCGGTCTATCTGTCTGTCTGTCTATGTCTGTCGATGTCTATTTGGTCGCATCTCATTTCATCTTTGCTTGTTACATGTCGACGTGCTCGCATGATTGTTGGAGATTAAAATGTAAAAACAATAACATGAAATTGTGGAGGACAAACATGGCCCCTCTTTTCTTCCCAAGCAATTAGAACGCTCCGTCGGAAATGTGTCTTTTTTTTTTGCAACTGATTGTGCGCAACAATCGTGCCCGCCAGAGGTCGGGAGGAAGTTTCCCAGGATGGCAAAGATATATCCATCTGTTTCCTTTATCCCACATCGATAAGCGCACCTGGTTGTTGGAAATGAAGACGAAAAAGTTAAAAAATAGATGAAAGAAAATGAACACTTGCAATGATCATCTTGCCCTGGATCTCGAAGCTGTTGATGTAGATGTTCTATGATTTCTGCTTGCACACTCTTTGAAAGAAAAAACTTGCCTGAACATCCGATAGGCATGATCATGCCGAGACGGACACGGAGATAAACACGCACGATTTTTTGTGAGACTGTTTTGTTCAATCCGTTTAGAATTACTGAGAACTGACTAGTTATCTCAAGCCTTACCCAAAATCCCACACAGGTCTTTTTTACAATCACTGGATGAGTACCTTCCATCACCCTCACAGCTGCATGCCATCAGACATCTTCGTGTCGTTCTCTTGCTCGTAACAGAAGCTACCTTCGGTCCTCCCCCTCTTAAGTTTAGATTCTGAAACCAAAGAATGCAGGAAGGTGCGAAGAGGTAAAAGGAGCGGAGGGTGGAGAAATTCGAATTCGAGATGAGATGAATTCAAGAAGCTGCGGAGGGGCCAGGGGGGGAAGTTTAGATATTGAACCAATATCGTTTCCACTGCCGAACTCCGCGCCCCATCCATCCCAAAAAATTACCAAAAAAAAGCTTCGGCCCATGAAAGCCGCATTGACCCAGTATGCAATACAACTGAGCTTCGTAAGTGCTATCCCCGACCTGAACACAACAAAATTGAACAACTTTGTGGGAACCATGGCTTCAGTAGCTGTACTCAATATAAATGGTAACATCGGCTGAACGCAACTATATTGAACAAAGCAAATGAATAAATGTTACCGCAAAAAAATCAGACATAAAGCAAAGCATGCGGCCAGGTGTCCCCGGTACAATGTTGGGGTGACTATTTGGTTTCCTGCTCCAAAAAATACAGCAAAGATGTTCATGTCGTTTCATGTCAATGAAGAAAGACGGCAACAGCATGGAGTAAGCATTTGTTGGTTGATATTCCTCACGCTTCATATTCATGTGATTTGTATGTGAAGCTCATGTTCACATTCGGTCTTCCGGTGATGCGTTGGCTTTCAACATAGTATTAAGATTATACATGCATTCAACCTGTCAGTTTTTTAAGCTCACAACTGTTAACATATATATATATATATATATTTTTTTTGAAAAGTTACAGGTTAAGAATTAAAGAATTAAGCTGGCAGGTTTCCTGATCTAAATGGACAATCAACTACTTCTGCATTGGTGAATTGGTGCTTCCAATTGCAAGGCACCATCATCCTCAGGTTCATCACACCCATCTTGTTTAGAAGCCGCTCTCACCCCTAATGAAATTTTGAACGCAGACCTGCGTTCCAGGTGGTCTTGCAGCTGATCTAGGGCTTACAGATGAAGGTAAGGGCCATGCTTGCAACCTAGAGGGGTATGGAATCTTAGGCATCTACGCAACATCATCTGGAAGACAGGCCTCTGTTCCAGATCGCATTAGGGGCGGATTTGGCTTGAAATGGAGCAGGGACGCTGGCTAAGGTTTAGTTTCAAATTTGACAATGTCACCCTGTAAGTTGCTGTTGCATGAAGGTTGCGAAAAATATCCTTTCATGTGGAACACAGGCCTGCCTTCCCAATGAGCTTGTGTTACTGCAATGATCATGTCGCAAACACAGGCCTGTCTTCCAGGAGAGCCTGTGTGAATACAATGGAAAACAGCCTTTGCTTCTAAATTAGGTTTTGACTCAGTCGGGAAGCCAGCTGGGGACTTGTCGGAAACCAGGTGAGACTTGTCGTGAAGGGAGGTTTGGTCTGCAGGGACGTCAGGTCCGACGCTTGTGAAGGAGCCAGGTATGTCCTAGCCAGGAAGCCATGGGTTGCAAAGTAGCTTGCTTTTGTTGGCGCAACAAAAAATAATGCATTAAAATGCCACAAAATATTAGAACAGCAGCACCCAAACATGCTCAAAACGATACAGTGATCAATGCCCTCTGGTGGTTCATGGATACTTGCTTGTTGAAGATTGTTCAAGTTCAATGACATGTTCGATACCCTTCGGGTGGTCAGGGGTGAATGATTAGCGGTTGATTTAAATTTCACACAGGTTACATGGCGGTACTTTAGTCAGTTCCTCCTTGTAATTTATTTTTTTCTTATAGTTTGAATGAAACCGAATTATTGCAGGAAGCCGTTGCGGGACCCAGGAGCTGGAAACTGAAATGCATGCAAGAAGCTGTTGCGGGATGAGGGAGGAAGTTTGGATACTGAATCCAAATGAATGCAGGAAGTTGTTGGTGGGCCAGGGAGGAAGTTTAGATCTTGAAGCCTTATGAATGTTTTTAAGCGGGGCCAGGTTCAGCCAGGTGGACCCTAAGTTGAACCTTTGCGTACTTGAGAAACGGAAAAGAGAAAAAATTGAATCTTAAAGCGTTTTGAATGACCACCCCTTCCGAATCTATGGAAAATTATATACAATCAAAGGTGCCTTCGCCCATCCTCCCATTTAAAACAGACCTTGCCAAGTACGGGGTGGAAGATGACCTATCTTCCAGAATTTGCTGATGTTTGTCAAGGTGATGTTGAACCCCTTCTCATACAACCAGCTGATCAGTTTGAAGCAGCACGACAGCCCCAGTGCCTTTGCTGTCCACCCCGTGTTTAACCCATGCCTCCTGGGCATGATTGCTGCCTTGCAGGATGCGGAGGTTGCAAGGAGCTCATTCAATTCTTCTTTGAGGACAGCTTCATTTGTGCAGATGTCTCATCACAATTGCTTTTGCGGCTTCTGCTCCCACCCGGGCAGCAAAGCAGGACAGCATAAAGTTGGTTATGCGAAAAATCTTGCCTAGTTGGTAGAAGGAAGTTGGGAAGCAATCTTCCGAGTTACGGACAAATACAATAGTGGAGTCTTGTGTAGTCTAGTCTTGTGTAGTGTAGTCTTGTGTAGTGTAGTCTTGTGTAGTGTAGTCTTGTGTAGCGTAGTCTTGCGTAGTGTAGTCTTGTGTAGTCTAGTCTCCTGCACCGTAGACTTGTGTAGTGAAGCCTTGTGTAGTCCAGTCTTGCGTAATGCCTGTGTAGCTTAGTCTTCTGCAGTCTAGACTTGTGTAGCTTAGCCTTGTGTGGTCTAGTCTTGTGTAGTCTAGCCGTCTGTAGTCCAGTCTTCTGCACACTGCTCCAATCAAGTCTAGTCTTGCGCAGCCGAGTCTTCTGTAGCGCGCTCTAGGGCAGTGTAGTCTTGGGTAGTCTAATCTTCTATAGTGTACTCCAGGGTAGTCTAGTCTCGTCTTGTGCCGTCGCATTGTAGTGGCTGCACGAATGTTACATGGGATTTGCGCTGGGGAGGATGCCGGAATCGTTTTGACATTTTTTGTCTCCACGCTGGAACGGTGGCTTCAAGGTGCTTTGGGCTTTGTGTGCGTTCCTTGTGCGTAATTGTAGGCTCTATTGGAACCGGTGGTTGCAGATCGCACCGTGCTAGCTGCATGATTGGTGCCATGTTGTGTTGCCATGCGCGTAGATATTTGCGTGTCCGCCACGTGGCGGTGCAGATCGCATTGTAGCGGCTGCGCAAACGTTCCTTGGTGCTGCGGCTGCGTGCATAGTTCCATTGTCTTTTGCAACTGGGCATCGTGAATCGTATTGGAGTAGCTGCATCAAGGTTGCGATTCAGTTGCGATAGTGGTTTTTCAGCAGATTTTTCTCCGGCTTTGGCGGTGCTCACTTCCGGTTCAAATTCCAGTTAAAAAGCGTTTCTAAAATCGTCCTTTTTCGCTTTGGCGCCGAGATCCGGTTTTGGAACGGTCATTTTTGCTGCCACTGTTTCCGTGAAAGCTTCTCTGTGTAAAAGCTTCTGTGCGTAAAAGCTTCTCTGTGGAACCCTTCTCTGTGTAAAGGCTTCTCATTGTAAAAGCTTCTGTGCGTAAAAGCTTCCCTGTGTAAAAGCTTCTCTGTGTAAAAGCTTCTCTGTGTAAAAGCTTCTGTGCGTAAAAGCTTCCGCGTGCAAAACCTTCTCTGTGTAAAAGCTTCCCTGTGAAAAAGAAGCTCTGCGTAAAAGCTTCTGCGTGTAATAGCTTCTGTGCGTAAAAGCTTCCTTGTGTAAAAGCTTCCATGTAGAAGCTTCTGTGTGTAAAAGTTTCTCTGTGTAAAAAGCTTCTCTGTGTAAAAGTTTCTCTGTGTAAAGGCCTCTCTGTGTAAAAGCTTCTCTGTGTAAGAGATGTTCTTTGCAAAAGCTTCTTTGTGTAGAAGTGCTTTGCGCAAGCTTTGTAGTACAAAGTAGTACTGGGAGGTATTCGTACTTCATGCAAAGCTTAAAGCACAAAGTAGAACCGGGAAGTAGGTTGCGCAAGTCTTGTAGTACAAAGTAGTACTGGGAAGTACTTTGCGCATGCTTTGTGTACAAAATACAACGGGGAAGTATTTTGTGCAAGCTTTGTAGTACACAGTAGTACCAGGCAGTACCCTGTACAAGCTTGTAGTACAAGTAGCACTGGGAAGTTCCTTGCGCAAGCTTTGTAGTACAAAGTAGTACTGCGAAGTACTTTCTGCAAGCCTTGTAAACAAACGGGCAGGATGGGGGGTTGTCCCGGAATGGTCGTATTAACGTCACTGAGACGCTCATTTCTCTGCGCAGGTGCAGTGTTTTATGACTCTGGTGCATCTGTGGGTTTGTGTGGTCGAAGACAATTTTTTGGAAAAACCAGTCGGAAAAGTGAACCCTTTGCGGACTTTATGCGTTTCGGCCATTTCCACTTTTTCACTTTTTTGGCAAGTCCGGAGTGTTCAGTCATGTTGCCACAGCCATGTGCACTTCTCCACATATATGTAAACGCTTCAATGAAACCCGAATAGAAGTATGTGTATATGTTCCACGGAGCCGCGGGGTTTTGTATTCTATGTAAACCCTACATGGCAAGATTCCTTTCTTTCGTCTTGGTGTTCTCTCCCCAAGTGGTCTTTTGGAGCTTTATCAAGTCACGAGGAGGCAAGTAGCTTTCAATCAGCAGGCGTGCCTGCAATGGTAAAGTATTCCAATCTCTATTGTTCCAGCACTCCGTGTCTCGAGCCTGTAGGCAGCAGACGTCCATGTTGTTGTGGAAAGAAAATCTCCTGGCACTAGGATGATGGGACCAATGGGTTGCTAGCTCCGCTCTCGGGCTTGGCCCTTCGGGACAAACCCTCGTACTCGGGGTTGCCCCTTCGAGACAACAAAGTAGTGCTGGAAAATAGCCTGCACAAGCTTTGTAGCACGAAGCAGTACAGTACAGGAAAGTATTTTGCGCAAGCTTTGTAGTGCAAAGTGGTACCGGGAAGTGCTTCTTGCAAACTCTGTAGCGCAAAGTAGTACCGGGAAGTACGTTGTGCAAGCTTTGTATATAGTACGAAGTAGTACTGGGAAGTGTTCTGCGGAAGTCTTGTAGTACCAAGTAGTGCAGGGAAGTGCTGTGTGCAAGCTGTGTAGTACAACGGAGTGAGGGGAAGTATTTTGCGCAAGCTTTGGGGTGCGGAGTCTTCAGTGTGAAGCGCGGAGGGCGAAGTGTTGATTTGCAAGTGCGACCTTTGGGGCGCAAGTGTCGCTTGGCATCGCATTGCAATGTGACCGTTTGCGAGTCATGTCCTTAGAACAGGGTCGCACAAATCACGGACGCACGGGCGTCCCTGGCGCAGGGCGCATGCAAGTTCTATAATGAAAAAGGTCTTATTGCTTATTGCACAACCTCAAGGTAACTTCCGCCCCGCCTCGCGCGGGTACTACTGGTAGGGTTTCTGCTTGACATTGCGGGTTCCTGGTTGGGAGCGGGTACTTCTGTTAGAACCACGGTTTTGCGACCATCACTACATGAGGCGGCCTTGAGTGATAATGACGTTCACGAACCCTTTTTATCAAAGGAAGTTTAGACGCCGATACTTCCGTAGCACGGACAAGTCACAAATGGTTTTCAAAGCCATACCATGTCAAAGCAATGGGATTTCCACGCGATGGAACTCCGACACATGGGATGTCAACAAAAATGACATGTCCAAGCAATGGCACTTTTTGCGCGGAGTCTCGCACAAAAGCTTCGTTTTCACTCACCAAAATGAATAAGTACCCCAGATCAGCTGGGTTTAGATCAGAAGACTTTGTGAACGCCCATGCGCATAAATAAATTCAAAATAATTTTAAAAAGATAAAAACACATGTTTTCACATATTTATGCATTTTATCCCATTAAAACGCATTTATTTTCATTTTATCCCGTTTTTTTATGTGGTGGGGTTAAAACTAAATTGGTGGAGTATATAATGTATTGTATGAGGGACACATGAGTGACAAATGATGGACAATGAATCTATGATGAACCAGGTTCACCACTTGTGGAGTTGCAGGCCCTGGAAAGCCAGACCTCGGTCAGCCGGCGGTGAAACTAGCATTGTAAAACTCTTGAAACAAAATCCTTTGGAGATGTCAATCATGTGTCAATCATCCACTATCACTAGCCAGTCGACAATTGAAGTGTCAATGTTTCAGTCACTTGTCAATCAAATGTTTCAGTCACTTGTCAATCAAATGAATGTTTCGATCACTTGTCAATCAAATGTTTCGATCACTTGTCTTTCAGCTTGTCCATCATCCACAACTCAAAGGAACACAAACATTGAACATGACAAATGAGATCGGATTTTTTTCTTCCGCATTTCAACGTGTTTTGAATTATGAATGACAAATATTTTGGCATATACGCACCACAGCCTTTCCAGAAGCTGGAGTGTACACCTAAGATTCTTGCAGCAATGTTTTATTGCCAGTGAACTGCTTTCCGTGACGGCGAACTAACTCATCGTCGCCAGTATTGCTTGGACGATCGCACTCAAGGGCCTGAAGTCTATGGCAGGTAGACCAAAGTTTCAACGGCTTCACTGATCGACCACAGCATGCGCCCATGTATGTGGTGAGCCACCAGGGCTTGACATAGGCAAAGACACCAGACAAACTGGGGCATTTGCCAATCACACTAGAAGTTGGATTTTCAATCGTCACAAAGATCTGCAGGGCGTAAGCCAGAAAGAATAGCATGCTGCTGGTTTCACACAACGCGTTTCCTGTCAACACAAAGTTTCGCTGTAAACCTCCAAGAAAATTGTTGGAAGCAATTCTTTTGCTCTGTGCCCGGCATAAAATGACAAATGAACTGCATGCCGTGGCGACCCACAGCATGGCCTCTGTCTTGAGAGCTGTGACAGCATCCAAAATCAATCTCATTCTTTCACAGGTCAAAATCTCTTGTGAGTCTGAAAGCGTACATCGAATGATGATCCAGCGAGTCCAGCTCTCAGAAACTCTCTGCTCAGGTTTGCACGGCCAGCAAACACTTCAGCAAAATCATATTGACCTCCGGAAGCTTGATTCCGGTAACCTCTCATCAAGATTGCAAGAAGGCATCGAGTGAGGCCCATTGCCGCTAGAACCGGGCAACAAAGATGCAAAATTCTAGGCCACACTGCTGCAGCTCTGCCACCATTCACTGAAGCATCAACGCGCAAGAAGTTGGAGATCATGCGCTCAAACTTCAGGAAAATCTCAAATTCTGCAGGCCTGAAGGTCTTGATGTGGCCAAAAAACGTTTATTATTTATCACTTGTCAATCAATGATTTTCCCGTAAAATTTACTGCTTCACCAATTTTTTAAAAGATTGCCAACAGAAATGTTTAACAACAAGCAGCCTCGGCAAGGATGCCCACAGCAGAAAGTCAAAGAGAGTCCGATGGCACATCTGGTGGAAATTCGTCTCCAAAATGCGATCTTCCACTGATAGTGGGTGGTACTTCGGGACCCAAATGAGACCAGTATTCTCAGGGATCTCAGGCTGAACTGCAGTGGCTTCAGGTTGAACTGGAGTGGGTTCCACAGCACAACGCTTCTTCTTCAGAATCGATAGTTTGGGTTTTCGAACAGCAGCCCTTCTTTGAGCAGCAGTCATGTGAAATACCCAGCAAGCCATCAATGTCAGCAAAGGATACCAACATTGTACAGGAGGAGCCTGATGATGCACACGCCGCCACAAAACCATGGCACCTGAATTGAAGGTTAGAGACCGACACCTGAAGGTATGAGTGAATGCGAGAGACAAAAGCACTCCGCCCCAAAAAGCCTGATTTGAGAGAGGCAGGGTGAGAATGGAGTGGCATTTGAAAGTGTGAGAGATCAGCTAATGTCGGCAAACAAGCCAAGGTCACTCACCTCGACGATTCTGAATTTCGAAAGACTTCCTCCATGGCCCAAGTCTGCAGAACAAAGGTTCTCTGTCAATCAAGAACTCTCAAAACTAACCAACGCCATTTGTCAATCAATCAAATCAAATGTCAATCATCACTTGAGTCGGCTCAATTTGCATTGGCTGCTGACCCAGCTTTTTTTTAACATCATTGATCTTAAGTTGCCATTCAATTTGAACCCCGGTGTTCCTCTGACTATGGCTATTTGGCATATTTGACTTTCGGAGGCGAAGGGGAAATCTCGTCTTTGAGCCCTGCTTCCACACTGTCAGGAAGGCGCCCAGGAGATTGCACATCACTCGGACGAAGCTTGAAGTCTCAGGGAAATCAGGTTTATTGATTTAAGCAACAAACAAGAGTTTTGTCAAGTGAAGTTGGAACCCTGAACTCCCAATGAAAGCAGTTGTGAAAATCGACCGACGCATCCGGGGAAGCATTTGGATTTAGAAACCCGTTGTCATTTATATAACTCAACACATGTTTGGACAGCATTCAGAAACCTGTGTGCTTCTTGCTGTAAGACTGCCATGCTGTCCACATGTAAGCATGAACGTCTTCCAGTGCAGCTAGCCAACTGCTTTCCTTCTTGTAGTCAGAGCTCCTGTTGCATGTTACAAGTTGAAGTCGAGCTGTGAACCTGGCAGTGAAGACATGCTTATTGCCTGCCAGCGTCCATGACTCACCATGACGCCAACAAACAACTAGACCGGAAAAAATGTTTGAGAATTGGGAGGGGTGGGAAAAAACGACATGAACTGAATTTTCATTCGTGCCCAGTCGCCATTCAATGACAGAGTGCATCCTGGAGGGGTGGGACTCTGCAAAGAAATTGGAGTCTGATGCTGATTCGGGCGTCTCTCCACACTTGGTTCTCGATCACTTGAAGAAGCAGCTGCAGCAGAAGAAGCTGGACGTGGTTCAACTGGAACTTCGAATTTCCTGGGCCGCACTGCTTCAGCAGGCAGGTCTGGTGGCAATTGCACCAAAGCTGGTTGAACAGGCTCTGCAGCATTCCCGGATTGGAACTCACCAGGTCCATGCCGGTCAAGTTCAGCAGGTTGTGGTTGTTCAGGTGCATTTTCAGTTTGAGGACGCCATGAGCTTCAGCACTTTCAACCTGAAATAAACCCTCATCAGCTTGAGACTTTCGTTCAACTTTCGGACCAAAGCTCAACTTTCTCTTGACCTGTCGCGATTTCGCTTTGGCCTTTTCTTTGCCCTTCACTTTGGCTTTCGCCTTCGCTTTTGCCCGATTAAATTTCGCTTTGCTCCTCGCAGTCTTGGCCTCTGTCTGACTCACTCAGAGACTGCAAGTAAGTCAGTCAAAAGTAAGAAACATTTGACTTGTGATTAGTTGGATCTTAATTTTCCAGCTAAGCTAGTTCACAAATTTCAGAAAGACACATGTATATCAGACCAAATTCAGTCGGAATTCATCTTCAGCTTCTTGCTGCCAATTCTTCCACTGACGATTTTTTTGCGATTGCTGCTTTCTCTGGACCCCCTTCTTGAGACCCATGAACTCACTGAGATCAGAAGGCTCCAGCATCTCCAGAAGCATCTTTCCAAGCTCATCACAATCAGGTTCACCTGTGTCGTCATCATCCTCGGGCTTTTTCGGTTGACTCAGAGATTGACAAACAATCTCAGCAAAGTCTTCATCAGCAACTTTGAGGGCCAAAGCCTTCACGAGTTGAACCTTTGTGCATGCCTGCGCTTCTTTCTCCGGAATGTTAAAGCCAATAGTTGCCAGCACGCAAAGGTCTTGAACAGTCAATTTGCTGGAATGCAAACGAAGCGTGGTCTTCACCAGGGGCTCCCAAGAACCTAGTTTGACCTCGATTCCTAGCTCATGATCAAAAGCCGGAATGGCTTCAGCAGCTTCATGATCCGCAAAACCAATCAGAAATTTCCATTGAATTTGTTTGCTGGTGTCTAATGCCCAAGTCTCCATAGATTGAGGAGTCAATTGCCATACAAGCAAGCCCCACTTCAAGCAGACCAAGCACATGAACACAGCATTGTCATCTGCCCAATCTGGGTGGTCGTCGTGCAGTTTCTCCCGGAATGCCATCCCAGGCTGGACAGCAATTGGCAATCGTGAGCCCTGACAGGCCAGGCAGTGGCTGAGAATGAAAGCTAGACGAGGGATGGCCCGAGAGCGAAGAGAAGTATAGTGAGATATGTAACTGTGAAGATCGTAAACCATGAAACATAGAAAGAGTCAGGAATATATGAAGATGTCTCAAACAAAGAAGATTTGAATGTATAAGGCCCAAATGGAAAGAGATTGATGAGTATGTGAAGATGTGAGTGAGGATGTGAAGATGTGAAGATGTGTGATGTGAAGAGATGAAGATGTGAACATTTGAAGATGTGATGACGTGAGAAGGTGAAGATGTGAATATGGGAAGATGTGAAGATATGATGATGTGAAGATGGGAAGATATGCAGAGAGAAAAAAGACGTCACAGACGCTTTTGCAATCTTTTGCGCAGAAACGTTTTTACACACAGACCCCTTTATATATACACAAACGCTTTTACACACAGACCCTTTTACACGCAGACCCTTTTACACACAGACCCTTTCACACACAGACCCTCTTACACACAGAAGCTTTTACACACAGACGCTTTTACACAGAAGCACCTTTACACACAGACCCTTTTACACACAGCCGCTACGCTTTTACACACAGACCCTTTTACACACAGACGCTTTTACACACAGACCCTTTTACACGCAGATGCTTTTGCACATAGACGCTTTTACAGACAGACCCTTTTACACACAGACCCTTTTACACACATACGCTTTTACACACAGACACTTTTACACACAGACACCCTTACACACACAAACACTTTTACACGCAAGCACCTTTACACACAGATGCTTTTACACACAAGCGCTTTTACACACAAATGCCTTTACACACAGATGCTTTTACACACAGACGCTTTTACACACAAGCGATTTGACACACACACACACTTTTACACACAGGTACTTTTACACACAGACGCTTTTACACACAGACCCTTTTACACGCAAACACCTTTACACACAGACGCTTTTACACACAGACGCCCTGACACACAAACACTTTTACACGCAAGCACCTTTACACACAGATGCTTTTACACACAAGCGCGTTTACACACACTTTACACACAAAAGCTTTGACACACAACCCCCTTGTTACACACAGACCCTTTTACACACAAACACTTTGACACAGACACGTAAAATCGCAATTCTACCTCAGTTTTTGACGATCGAACCTCATTTCGTGCGTGAAAGGTTCATCCGGGACATTCGAAATCGCAATTTTACCGCAGTTTTTGATGATCGAACCTCGTTTCGTGCGACAGGATTGCAGTTCGTGATTCTTCGGTGGCACTGCCCGCCTGAAGAAAGAAATAGAAATTAGCAGAGGAGAGAAAGAGAGAAGAGAGAAAAGTATGCAGATGTGAAGATATGAAGATGTGAAGATATGCAGANAATAGAAATTAGCAGAGGAGAGAAAGAGAGAAGAGAGAAAAGTATGCAGATGTGAAGATATGAAGATGTGAAGATATGCAGATGTGAAGATATGAAGATCTGAAGTATGAAGATGTAAGATGTGCAGATGCGAAGATATGCAGATGTGAAGATATGAAGATGTAAGATGTGCAGATGTGAAGATATGAAGATGTAAGATGTGCAGATGTGAGGAGCAGATGTGAAGATACGAAGATGNGATGTAAGATGTGCAGATGTGAAGATATGAAGATGTAAGATGTGCAGATGTGAGGAGCAGATGTGAAGATACGAAGATGTAAGATGTGCAGATGTGAAGATATGAAGATGTAAGATGTGCAGATGTGAAGGGCAGATGTGAAGATATGCAGATGTGAAGATAAGAAGATGTAAGACTGTGCAGATGTGAAGGGCAGATGTGAAGATATGCAGATGTGAAGATAAGAAGATGTAAGACTGTGCAGATGTGAAGCTTTGAAGATGTGAAGATATGCAGATGTGAAGATATGAAGATGTAACATTTGCAGATGTGAAGATATGAAGATGTAAGATATGCAGATGTGAAGATCTGAAGATGCAAGATGTGCAGATGTGAAGATATGCAGATGTGAAGATATGAAGATGGGAAGATGTGCAGATGTGAAGATATGAAGATGCAAGATATGCAGATGTAAGATATGACAATGTAATAATGCAGATCTCTTTTTACGAAAAACCCTTCGCAGAAACCCTTCGCAGACGCTCTCGGGAATATGTACAAAAATAAAAAACACGTTTGCATTTAAACCGGTGACACAGCAAACAAAAACTGCGACGTGTCTCCAACCAAGCACATGCCTCCGACCACACACCGTGCACCAAACCATCTCGCATCTCCTTCATCTTGGTTTTGCTTCCAACTTGCAATTGGTCCGAGTCGAAGGCCTTGCATAACGCCGCAAGATTGCTGCGCGACAAACCACCAACAGCCTGCTCCAACCACTCCTTGTTCTTCCTAGCAGCCCACCGCGTCAAAACCACCACTTCCTCGCTCAAAGCATCCTTCAGCCACTCGGGGCCCTTGGCATTCTCGCAAAGTCGATGCACGCTCTCCTGCAACGAATACTCTGCCACTCGCAAGGACTCTTCAAGCCACATCTTCCGCAACAACTTCTTGCGCATTACTTTTAGCGTATCTCCTCTCGCAAAAGATAGCGGCAACAAAGCTGCTATCCGCCGCACTTCGCCTTAGCTGAGAGACCGCAATGCATCTTCTAGCCACGTGCGTCCATGCGCGACAGCGCCGCTTTGCAGTTCCCGCAGCTTCACGGACATATCCATTGGAAACAGCAGAAAAACACAAAACAAGCGGCAAAGAAGAGGATCTTGAGCCGTGAAGCACCACACCGCACATATCAAAAGGTAGAACCCCAAGCACAAACAGGAAACAGCGACATGATGACGCACAAGTGGTCAAAACTGTCTACAATCAGTAACAAACAATCTACGAACCGATCGATGCAAAACAAATGACCCGCCCCGCATGCCTCAACTGAAGAGGAGACGCCATGGCAACGCGTCCCAGGGTGGTGGTGCGCACTGCATGGTTGCATTGTGGGATGGAGACCGTTGAAGTACGTCTTGCTTTGTGATAATGTCTGTAGGTCATTGGTGATTTCACAGACGCTTTTTACACGCAAACACCTTTACGCACAGATGCTCTCACACACAGACGCTTTTCACACAGGCGCTTTTACACACAGACACTTTTACACAGAGATACTTTTACACACAAACGCTTTTACACACAGACCCTTTTCACACGCAAACGCCTTTTCGCACAGATGCTTTTACACATAGACGCTTTTACACACAGACGCTTTTACACACAGACACCTTTACACACAAACACTTTTACACGCAAGCCCGTTTACACACACTTTACACACAAACACTTTGACACAGACACGTAAAATCGCAATTTTACCTCAGTTTTGGACGATCGAACCTCGTTTCGTGCGTGAAGGGTTCATCCGGGCAACATGAAATCGCAATTTTACCGCAGTTTTTGACGATCGAACCTCGTTTCGTGCGTGAAGGGTTCATCCGGGCAACGTGAAATCGCAATTTTACTTCAGTTTTTGACGATCGAACCTCGTTTCGTGCGTGAAGGGTTCATCCGGGACATTCGAAATCGCAATTTTACCGCAGTTTTTGACGATCGAACCTCGTTTCGTGCGACAGGATTGCAGTTCGTGATTCTTCGGTGGCACAGCCCGCCTGAAGAAAGAAATAGAAATTAGCAGAGGAGAGAAAGAGAGAAGAGAGAAAAGTATGCAGATGTGAAGATATGAAGATGTGAAGATATGCAGATGTGAAGATATGAAGATGTGAAGTATGAAGATGTAAGATGTGCAGATGCAAAGATATGCAGATGTGAAGATATGAAGATGTAAGATGTGCAGATGTGAAGTTTTGCAGATGTGAAGATATGAAGATGTAAGATGTGCAGATGTGAAGATATGAAGATGTAAGATGTGCAGATGTGAGGAGCAGATGTGAAGATACGAAGATGNGATGTAAGATGTGCAGATGTGAAGATATGAAGATGTAAGATGTGCAGATGTGAGGAGCAGATGTGAAGATACGAAGATGTAAGATGTGCAGATGTGAAGCTATGAAGATGTAAGATGTGCAGATGTGAAGATGTGAAGATGTGAGGATGTGAGGATGTGAAGATATGAAGATGCAAGATATGCAGATGTAAGACATGAAAATGTAATAATGCAGATCTCTTTTTACGAAAAACCCTTCGCAGACGCTCTCGGGAAAAAAAGAACAGACATTAATAATTAAACCTAATCATCCGTTCAACAGACTGTGAAATTCCACAGGCCGAGGGAAGGTGAGACTACTGAGGTTCGACATCCCGGCTGGAAAATTATTGTGACAACTGAGGAAACACCACAAAAGAAAACAAACAATTTAAGCATGGTGAGTTTCTCTCACTGAAACACCATCAGCTGTCAAATTTTGGCAGACATAGTTTCGAAGCCATTGCCAAGCACAGCTAGAGCGGGAAAGTTCAGTGTCCACCATTGTGTGCCATGTCTTGGGTGCCATGATTCCAGAAAACTTTTTCGGAAGTTTCTCAGTGCCACTTTGGAAAAAGGCCTTGGAATTTTCGGGCTTGACCGAGGCCTATTCTGACTTGAATGAAGCCTTATCAATCTTTGCAAGATGCGCTATTTTGCGAGCTTCGAAAATTCCACTTGTTTCAACCAACGACTGTACCTCTCGCAATCCAAATCTTGAGTTCGGATTTGAGTTCGATGTTGCGCGCAATCTCTGATGGATGTCCTCAATCAGCTTCGTATCTGGTAATCTGTTCAGTAGGGTTGTGAGGGGTTTCTTTCCTCTCTGAATCTGGCCACATTCGTAAAGCTGGAACACGAGGCGCATGGGCTTGGAAACAGTCAACGTCAAAACAAAGTTCAGGACATTTCGAAGACTGCTCAAGTAAATTCAAACTTTTCCAATCCCCAAGCAGAAAGTCCTGGGAGGCACCACCAGGACCATCGTCAGTTTCGTCCAACAAAGCAACATAGCACTCCGGAGGGCTGTTGTACACACACAGGCTGCTGCCACGTTTGCCCAAAAGACCAAGGACATAGTATCAGAGGTTTTCACTGAAATGCTGCAAAGCTTCAATTGCTTTGTCTTTCAAAAGGATAACAGATGCCTTGTGGTACTCCAACACCTCACTCAACTGATCCATATCCTGAAGTGTTTTCGCAAGCATCACCAAGTGCCATCGATCCCGTTCTAGCGAGGCCATGCTCGGGGGTTTTCACCTCCTTCACAGTCCGGGCGTAGAAATCCCAGAGGGGATTGCCACCGATCTTCACGGCCTTGATGGCATACCAAGTCTCCCATGATGTGCACCGCAAGGCCAAGCGCAAGCCACCAGCCCCAGGCTCATCTTCACCTTGGCGCAACTCAGCAAAGGTTTTCCCTGAGCGGTCATCTTTGCTCTTCTCATCTGGATGCAAGAATGTCAGCAACATTCTTGTCGCCCAAAATTCCCCAAAGTGGTCAGCGCAACAATTTTGCCAGCTGAACCAACGCCCGCTTTTCACGCAGGACTTTTTGTTTCTAAAGGTATCAATCTCAGACAAGGAGTCAAAAAGCAGCTCCATGTCTTCACCACCAATCTGAACTCCCAGGTCCAAGGACATCAATTTGCTGAACTTTTCAAAGATGGGCAAATACTATCGAGAGCCAGTTAGTCGACTGATTCGGTGGATAGACATTTGATGAATGGATGGAATGGGTGGATGATGGTGGATGGATAGTATTATATCTGGAAGGCTTGCAGTTCACAGTTGTAACATCAATCAATTGTTGAATGATAATGGCTCCATGATTTGAAACTCCAACATCCAAATTTTTAAATAAAACGTTGAAATGTCCACCCTGATCCATATGCTTTACAATGTTGTTTGTGGTAAATGGTCCTGGGTCTCTGAGTTCATAAACATCTCCAGCAGCTCAATTTTGTCTTGGTGAAAGGAACCCTGGCGGAACGGCTTGTAGGAAAGCCCCCAAAGGTATGTGCTGGCAAGCTGTGCCATTNACCCTGGCGGAACGGCTTGTAGGAAAGCCCCCAAAGGTATGTGCTGGCAAGCTGTGCCATTTGAAGACGTGCCTTGACAGACCTGGGCGCAGATGTCACAGCACCTTTCATGTCCCTTGCAAGTCTGTGGAAGGGGTCGTCGTAGAATTGGGCCATGAGGCAACCATGCAACCATCCCGCAGCTGCCATGCCAGGTGAGCCTTGGTCCATCCCCAGGACTAAGACAGGGAGGGCTGACAGCTTCTCCAAATCAACTGTAGCCTGATTCTCACTGTTCTCCTTGTCAACAAACCTGATCACGCCACCAGTGCACATACGAAGTGACTTCGAGAACCAGGGCGCCAAGGCAGGATCATCACACAAGAATTTCTTCAAGGGTAATGCACCCCCAGTCAAATGTTTCAATTGGTTCGACCGCCTCTGACAAACTCTGTAAGCTGCAACTCGATCTGCCTTCTTCTGTGCCAGCATCTTTTCCACGACTCCATCACAATCAATTTCACCGGGATTTTTTTTTGGCTGTCTTCAACACCTGTGAGCACCCATAGGCACTGATGTTCCGGTCTGCAGACGCCCGGCATACATCCCGAATTTTAGCTTGGCACGCCTTCCAACATGTTCCTGGTGTATCTATTGACAATTATTCACAATTTCCCCGGCATATCTTTTCACGCGTTTTCCGGCCGCTTGCTTGACCTAACTTTTTTGTAGAATTATATATATATATATAGATATATATCAAAATATTTACATAGTGGTATATTTTTATCTACTGGCAAATGCGTTGCCCGTTTTTTTTTGACAGGCATTTTGACCGGTTCCGCAAGCTGTCAGCGGCATGGGTACAGGCACCAGGTCCAGGGGGACACAGAAGGCCGAGCGCTTCCCAAAAAAGGGCGGGGCCTGACTGGCTAGAAGTCCAAAGGCCGGGGATGAGACAGAGAGTCCGCGAGCTTGCCCTGCGACGCAAAACCTAAAGACCCGTTCGCAAGGTACTGGGTCCCGGGGTTAACTCGTAGCATCGCGTGTTAAATCGTAGCGTTGTAGCGTGTGCCTTGCGGAAGTGCATGTTCTAAAGCTGTAGTTTTTAGTGATACATGGTAAACAGATTCTGACATTTTGTTCTTGGATCAGCGTGTGCTTTGCAGTGCTTTTCTTTGGTATTGATATGGAATGCATGTTAGAAAGTGACGTTTGATCCTAGATTGCTGCTAGATTGCCGCTGGGCTGCGGGGGTGCCGCTGAGTGAATGCTACCAAACTGTTCTCAAAACCGATTTGGATTGCTGCAGGCTGGACTGCTTCAAACTGCTGCAAGATTGCTGATAGATTTTCATTACGCTGCTGCAGAATTGTTGCTGGCCTGCTGCTAGGCTGGTGCTGGGCTGGTGTTAAGCTGCCGCTGAACTGCTGCTAAATGTTTGCTGGGTGTCAAAGTGGGCAGCATGCAAACTGCTGCTTGGCTGCTGCCAGACTGCTAGAATGCTGTCAGGCTGCTGGTACGCTGCTGCTAAACGGCTTCTATTTTGCATTGCTTTTTGGGAGCTGGGGTTTCCAAAGCTATTTTTTGACCTCGTTCGGTACCTCGTTTTTGACCTCGCTTGGAACTTGTGATTAAAAATTAAAAATTCCGTTTTGCACACAGCCGCCCTCTGACGGCCGTACTCTGCAGCGGCACGCGGCAGCGGCACCAGCAAGCCAGCTCAAGCGCACACAGCCCTGCAGCGCGGTACCCTGCAGCGCGGTACCCTGCAGCGACACCAGAAAGCCAGCTCCAAAGAAAGCGCGCGCAGCGCGCAGACAGCAGCACCCCCAAGCAGCACCCTGCAGCGACCAGCAAGCCAGTTCCAAAGCGCGCAGCACTCTGACGGCAGCATTTTGAAGCAGCACCCTTCAGCGGCACCTTGCAGCAGCACCAGCAAGCCAGCGTCAAAACGAAAACATGCAATTCATTACTCATGGACACGGGGGGGCCGAAGCATCCTGAGGATAGCGTTTCCAATATTTTTTTCGAATTGCAAGACTTGCAAGCACCAAATAATACAGACATTGAACAAATTTGATTCTGAAGCGAAGCCTTGGATTCCAACATACACACTTATCCGTACATATACAGCGATTCCATGCTAAAGTACATGGTGGTGACATGCCCCAGATCATACAAATATAACGTAGTTACATGGTGATTGGACAAAGAGACCTGTAAAAGGGCACGTGGAAACCGCGGCGATTCCATGGGGGAAAACATCAACCTGCTATGGCTTAAAACGCCTTGCTATGGCTTAACCCTCAGGCAGCGAGTCCATGCAGCTATGACTTAAAACCGAATGCTGTGACCTAACCCTGCCACTCGTATCGGAGGGCATGCAATCACTGACCTGACTTGGGCGTTCTCGGCTTTCCTTCAGCCCATGGTTTTTGCATTGTGGGATCAAAGACTGGCGGACATTGGCAGCGGGACTTGGGAACCGCGCCCATTCTGTTCAATTCTGTTGGAAGCCGCGCGCTAAATTTGAAGTGACGCGCTGCTGCTTGGAGGAGCGCGTCTACAGATGGGAATGCGCAAAGCAGAAAGCGCACCGGAAGCTTTGGCCTCAGCCATGCATGGCTATGTGAAATCTTTCCGGCAGGCATTGAAATTGACCTGCTGCAAGATTGTCCCGCTGTTTTTTGATGTTTTCCATGCATGACATGACGTGCATCTCGTGCTTTGATCCCTTGAAATGTCAGTCGTCAACCGAAGAAACACAAGACACGCACAAAATCCACAGCTGCCTTGCTTGCGGAAGGAACGGTCTGGCCACGGGTGGGCTCTCCAATCCTCCACGCTGCGGGGGGGAAAATGCAATGGTTTGAAACGCTCAGAGTTGAGGCTGATTCCAGTATGTGTTTGAAGTTGGTTTCGGACGTCTTATTATCTGCAGCCGCTGACTGAGGCAAGGCGATGTCGTGCAGGACGGCGCAGAAGGAGTTGAGGAGCCGTATTTGCTGAAGCCAGTCATTGCCAAGGTTGCCCGGATACTGCGAATAATCTTGCCAGTAAGTCTTTCGCTGCTTGCCGCGCAGTGTATGTTCATTGGCGGTGGTATTTCCTTGGTAGTTTGCTGGGCTTGCGCAAAACCTGCGAGGTTGAAGTTGGTGGGAAAGCGCACGAGGCCCAAGACAATCGGGCAGCGGAGCTCAGAGGCCAAGTTGCATCAAGTTGCTGCAGCTGGGCTGCCTTCATACAACCATGTTGGTCGAGGAAAGAACCACGGCGGAGCAGGTTTGACTTCCAGGTACTCCCAGGTTCATTCCGCGCCAGGCAATCCAGGAGTTACAAAAGATGTTGCAGAAGCGCAGCCAGACCAGGCACCTAACTCAGACATAGATTAGATTGGTGCGACATTTGGTTCACAGGGCGACCGGCGCTCAAGCGGCAAGGCATCGCCGCACGTGGCAACTGTGAACCCATCCTGTCCCAGTCTTGGGCCTGTGTTTGCTGTCATGTATGTTTGGCGGCATATTCTAGTCGCCTCGCGACGAGCACCGCCCGCGCCCAGAAAATAGGACAGAGAGGAAAGGAGCGGGCCTACTTGGCAGCTGACTGGTGTCAAATCTAGATTTCGGGGCATCAGGGGAAGACCGCTCAAAAGTACAAAAGGAGTGCTTGCTCAGGTCCCCGGTGGTGTTCTGAGTCCGCTCCGGAGTGCTACTGTAAGCTGCTGCTTCTACATCTCTGGGCATCACGGGGGGACAATTCAGAAGTGCAAAGGGAATGCTTTCAGGCTCCAAAACATTCCGAAGCCATTCCGAAGCGCTACTGGAACTTGCTTTTTTAAGTCTGGGCATCAGGGGAGGGCCGCTCAAACCCAGCAGCTTTGAAATTGCTGCGGTGAGCCAGTTGGATGATACCTAGAACCGCCGCATAAGGTATTGAGACGGATTGTAGTAAGAACCATGATTGAAAGGATCGCGGACTAGGGCCTAACTTGAGCCGAACCCGGGCCAGTTGGCTCCAAACTTGGGCCCAAATGGGGTCCAACGTGGCACAACTTGGGCACGTTTGGACGCAAGCTGGGCTTTTAACATGCGCAACTTGGTGTGGAGGCATCTGGCGCGGGCGCGCTGCATCGAGTCCGCAAAATTCTCCCAGGTTGGGCCCAGCTTGGGCCCGCCTTGGCCCAACTGAAGTCAAGTGGGAGCCAGTTGGCCATGTTAAGTTGAAGTGGGCCAAACCGATTCAGATGAACACCAAGTTGAAGCTGTGACGCAAGTGGATGTCCAGGTCATGTGCAACATCGCGCATCTTGGGACCCTGTGGCGGCAGCTTCGTACCGAGCTGGGCGCAACATAGCCGCAACATGGGAAACATTGTTCAAGACGAAGCATCGCCGATACCACAAAATCGTGAAAACGTGCGTGTTGACGATTTCGTATTGGGCCGGCCACGTCCCAATTTTGAGCCATGTGGGGCCGCAACTTGAACGGTCAAGCTGTGCCATGTTGGAGCCAAGTTGGGCCGAAGTTGGAGCCAAGCGGGGCCAAGTGGGGCCAAGTTGGGCCGAAGTTGGGGCCTTGTTGGCCGAAGGTGGCCCCAAGTGGAGCCGACCTTGCGGCCATGTCGGATCGAAACGGTGCATTTGACCGATGGTGAATTCCCACAGCCCCGTGCATTCTTGCTGGCCATGGCACCCGGCGGACATGGGCCCCCCAGCTGAAGCTGTACCAGTTGAACAGATGTTCGAATCGATCGGCCCCGCTCCTGAACTATCACGCCTCGGCACCTTCGGCGCGGGCGGTCTTTTCACGCGCCGCTGATTCGCCCATGTTGAATTGGGAAAACATTGGGTTGCATCCAAGGCAGCACGCGTGCTGCAGGCACGAGTGTCCCAAACCTCCACCTAGCAGAGTGCGCAGCAGGACCCCAACGCAGGCATATTGCATTGATTGACGCGATGGTTTTGCAAGCGACACCAGCGGTGTCAGGCGCAGCTAGTTGCAAAGGTGGGTTGGCACGCCTTGCAGGATTGCCTGGAAAAAAGCTCCCGTTGCCAGTCCAAAGGACTGCCGCTTGCCAACGTTGTATTTCAAATCCGGTGGAATGGTGCAACACGGGCCCAATAGCTTCGTGGCCAGCAGGTCCCCCATCCCACTTTCTATGGCACATGGCAACTCTTCAGCAAGATCCGCTTCAGAGGCCCGGGTTGGAATGCTTGGTGGGGCTTGGATCCTCCAGGGAGTTTCCATTGCAAAAGTAGTGGACTAGGGCCCTATGTAAAAGGGTTTTATAGACCCCAAATAACCATGTGTTTGAGTGTTTTGTAGATGTTTTGTAGTGATCAATTTTGCATAATTATTTCAAATTCAAACAAAGCTGAGAGCTAGTATTTTGTAGTGGTTTATTGTAGGGGATCATAGTGGACCAAACATGGACATCTGATTTCACTCAGATTTGCGCTGGAGGTACTTTGTAGTAAATCTGTGTGGATCCAAGATCAATACTATTTTTTCCCCGTGGTAGTTTTCGAGCCAAACAATAATAGTGACGTTCTTGCACTTAGACTATTTTATTACTCAAAAAACCTGTTTTTGACGAGTACTAAACTACTTAGAATAGGCAAAAAAAATTAACAGATAGAATATTCAAACCACCAGGTAAACAAGTCTTCAAAACATGCATTTTACCAGGGGTTTGGAGCAAAATCTCACAGATAGAATACCTAGTTTAGTACTGACAAAAAATAGGAAAATGTAAAAAAATGACAAAAAAAACTGCATATTTTTTAAACAAATGTAAAATATTGAGGGAAAAATCACACTTAGAATATTCACGCGGGGCCGGTAAATCAACATATATATATATATATTGTCAACCATTTGTGCCAATAAAAACCTACTTCAAACCAGCGTGTATAAATACGTGAAACTAGTCATGTAAAGGGTTTACACTGAGAGTACAGATNGCCAATAAAAACCTACTTCAAACCAGCGTGTATAAATACGTGAAACTAGTCATGTAAAGGGTTTACACTGAGAGTACAGATATGTCATGAATACTAGCCGTCCTATATAAGGTGAGATTGACAAAGTAGCAAAGATAACATCATAAAAGGGAAGGGGTTCCTTTCAGTTCCTTTCATTTTCCTTCTGTTTTCCTTTCATGTTCCCAGCCTATCAAATGTCCTTCTATTTCCTTTCATTTCTGTTCCTTTCATGTTCCTATATGTTCCTATATATTCCTTTTTACTTCCTTTCATCTTGATTTCGTCTGCCTTTTATTTCCTTTCATTTTCATGTCATTCAGCTACTTTCCTGTCCTTTTCATATATGATTTCTACATTCATTTCGTTTCCCTTTCACGTTCCTTTTATCTCCTGTCATTTTACTGACATGTTCTGCTAATTTTCCTTGCAAGTTCCCTTGCTCTTGATTTTCCGCTCATTTATTCTGTAATCCTTTTATTTCCTTGCATTGTTAATTGATTCTCCTGTCATTTTTTTGGCCTCCATGTGCTTTCATGTTGCATTATCACCTCTCACTTTCTTTTCTTTGTGCCTTCATTTCCGTGTCATTTTCCTGTCATTGATCTTTCAAATTCATGTAATTTTCCTTTTATTTCCTCTCCTCGTGCTTTCATCACTTCGAAATTTCTTGTTATTTTCCTACCATGACCCTGTCGCTGCCTTTCATTATCCTTTTCCATTCTCCTTGCATGCTCTTTTCCTCTTTCTTTCTTTTTACCTTTCATTTCCTTTTCCTTACGTTTTTATTTTCATGTCAGATTGACTTTCATTGCCACTTTTTACTTGGGCATCCTTTTGTGGAAAGCATTTCTGAGAGAAACACATCCGAAAAAAAACTTGGGCATCCGGCGTCGGACGGAGAAACGCCAACCTATATACATTTAACATTTACATATTTTATAAGTATATATAAGTATAGATGCATATTTAGTGCCTATACGGTATAGACCTCTATTGTAGATATATACTATCCACTGTGAAGATATCAAATGCTATCCTTACATGCTGGCCTCGCACCATCTATACACTACTACATGATACCTCCATACCAGGTTCACTACCTATACTAGCCCTTCCAACCAATCTCACAGGGAGGNACATGCTGGCCTCGCACCATCTATACACTACTACATGATACCTCCATACCAGGTTCACTACCTATACTAGCCCTTCCAACCAATCTCACAGGGAGGCGTTGGGGTGTCCTTTACTGCCTGTATATTACGCACACATAGATAGATAGATATATACATAGGTATTTAATTGTTGTCAAGATCTCAATATGCTTTACCTACGTGCTACACGACCTACATGACACCTCGATACAAAGTTCACTACCTACATACCACCTTACCCATCCAACAGGTGTGATTGCAACCATGACTGGGGGCTGGGGGTGTTGCAGGGCTGTACCATACATGTGCAAATAGAATCAGATAGATAGATGAAGAAAAATATGTTCTTCGGATAAATGTTCAGAATACATCCCTGATGCTTTTTTCTGCAACTTTTCTTTTCAAAAGCACCAAAGTCCCACAGATAGAATATTCGCAATGCATGACTGTGCAAAAACATGTCTCTTTCTGTTCGTGCCATTTCCCTTTCATTTCTTTTCGCATTCCTTTCATGTTCCTTCCATTTCCGTCAATTGTATACTTTCATATTATTTAATTTCCGCTCCTTTCCTTTTGTTTTTTCATGTCCTTCTGATATTCCTCTAAGTTGCCTCTCAGTTCGTTTCATTTTCCTTCTCATGTTCCTTGCGTGCCCCTTTCATTTTACTCTCTTGTCACTTCAGCTTCCTTCCCCTTTTCCTACAAGTCCTGCCATTTTCCTTGTATGTCCTGTAATCCTTTCGAATCTGACCGAATTTCCGAAACGAAATGAATGTAGAAATCATATATGAAAAGGACAGGAAAGTAGCTGAATGACATGAAAATGAGAGGAAATAAAAGGCAGACGAAATGAAGATGAAAGGAAGTAAAAGGAATATACAAGTAGTTCCCGGGCAAGCCGGGGTCGGAAGTTTCAAAAATTGAAACACCTATAGCTTATAGAACTGAACAGAGACTGGGCCTATAGGATGTGAGCAAGCCTTCTGTGCTTCTGACATCCCTTTGTTTCTGACAATCTTTCGCTTTTGACATCCCTTGTTCCCTTGCTCTTGCC
>BGPT01002141.1:85938-111826 GCA_003297045.1 Symbiodinium sp. clade C Y103 | reverse complement strand
AAAAAGGGAAAAGGGGCCAAAAGGCGGAGAGTTGTAAGAATTTACTACAGTTGTAGGAATTCCCGGGAACAACCGGAGAGTTGCAAGAATTTAGAAAAATTTTACGATTTCAGGAGAGTTGTAGGAATTCCAACGATCTTGACTTAGCTGGTATATGTATATATATATATAATAAATATATATAGAAGGTTTGTTTAGAGTGAGAGTCTATGGGAGGGACAAGGGTTCCCTGCCGAAAGGGAGACTTCAGCTTGATTGATCTGGGAGTCATCCATGGCGTCCCATCGGTCCCAGCCTGGACCACCCACGTCTTCCGCAGGGGTGTCGTCCACCTCCTTCTTGACCACCAACTCCTGTTATGATTGGGGCTGGGATATGGCTATGGATAGTCGTGAACATCAAATTCATGTATGTAGTAGTATATATGATATATAGGATATACTTTATGCATCTTTATGCTTTGGTAATATCTTATAATAGTCAGCTTGCAAATCAAGTTGCTTTTATCCATCCACGTATCCAGCAGTACGAGCTTGTCTACTCGTAGGGGCTTCAGAGGACAGCAAAATCTTCGGGTAAAAGCTTATTCATTGCTCTTCCAACGACTACGACTTGAAAAGTGCATTCTTCAAGGGGTGGTAAAGTACTCAAAGTCTTCCCCTTCCGCAACCATTTCCATTCAATTGGATACCCATTTGCTTGCTTCATCTTGCTTATAGTCATGGCATGTCATGGCCAACGTTCCCTCCTTTGGAGGCAAGGTGTTAGTCCTTTGAATTTCGTGCAAGAACATTTCTTGGGGCAGTATGTCTCCTTGAAAGTCAGATCGCCAATGAAACCCATCAATTTCTAGAACATCAAGTCAAACAGTTTCATCAGCCCTCTGTGACACCCCCAAAAAAACTCCACGATGAGAAGGCACGGCAGCCGCACCTTTCCACTGATCTTGGTGCTTACCCAGCCTTCCTCGGGACCTGTACCTCCAACCGTGCAAACTGGTAGCTGGTCACCCTCTGGGTAGCTGATGAAGAAGGGAGGTTGACCTTCATTCTCCATTTTTGAAACGTTCCTACAGTACTGAGTTCTATTTCTCTTGACCAAGTTGATTTAAGTTGATTCAATTTGATTCAATTTGATTCAATTTCTTGCGTTCGAGAGCCCAATTTGTCTTCCTGCGGCGTCCCAAGTTGTCCGCGATGAACCCACTGGAACCCTCATTGGTTCCACATGTCTCCCCTGTGGTTTGATCATTTGCACTTGATCCAAGTGATGGAAACTGCCAAGCAGAAGCCCTTCCAACTGCAAAATTGGCACCAGCCATCACCAACCCATCTAAAATATTCTAAAATCATGTAAAATAATCTAAATAGTGCACAATAAACCACAATAATAAATCGAAATGATCCATCTCCAAGAATCTTCACACCACCTTTGCCCGAGCCCATTGAAATGCCAAAGTTCTGATTCGCACCTGTGATACGCTTGTAGTGCAGCCGATCTCCCACCAGTTTCACTTCTTCAAGCTGGCGCGGCCAAGTCATCCGCCAGTGGATGGTCTATTGACCAAAGGAATCAAATGGGAAAGTTTCGGGTCATGGTGGGTCCTCCATTTTGTTGAGACTTGAGACTTTGAATCTTTTGAATCCTCTTTGTGGCAGGATACAGCTCGAGACACCCAGAATACCAACCCGAACATACCCGAACCATTTTCTCGCAGCATAGGGCGATGCGGGCGGCATCGGCCGTCAGCCACGGGGCCTGGGAGTTTGTGTTCGCAAATCACTGGAAAAGGGCAAAGGTCGAAAAACAATGAGAGATGCATAGAAATTCATGAAATGTAGACTCGTAGACTCAGACTCATACTCTTTAGCCAAACTCCAAGAAACAAGGATAAACATCAATTACCAGCGATCTTGCAGTAATGTGGGATTTCTCCAGTCCGAAATCCTCAACATCGGCTAGCATGAATGATCAAATGCACTGGATAGGATATCTGGTTCAACTCCAAACTCCTCACCCCGAAACCGGTGAGATATTACGGCCTGAATTGGCCCATTCAAGCATCATCCAACCATTGGGGAAGGTCATTTCCACCAACAATCCAACTGTGATGTTCAAAATCTCGCAAAGAGGACGTATACCAAGCCGTGAACCAATCCGCGGGATGGGTTTGTCTGCAAATGAGGTACCCCAAAAATTGCTGCTATAGAGTAGGGAAAATTGTGTAAAATGATGATCAACCAGTGGATTCTGGGATACTTTTTAAAGACAAAATCCAGATCTTCAAACCCTTGAGGCTCCGGCGCAGGGGGTCCGCCTTGTTGCCATCTCACCTGCAGCTGACCAAAAAGAATCTCGTGGCTGATTCGTCAGGTTCCTATTAGAAATTGGGAGATCTCCATTTTAGGACAAACCCAAATGTTGTTCAAGACAGACTCATGGCTCAAGAACCAGGAGAGATAATGGTCAAATCATACAGACAAATCTAATCTTGGATCAATTTGGAAGGATCCAACTAGTTTGTAGCTAGTGCCGCGTGGAACGTGGATGCCCATAGTTCCTTACAGTAGCATCCTTTGCTCCCAAGCATCACTTGCTTAGATATGAAACCACGACACCACCGCCTGCAGCAGTTCCGAGACAAAGCTCTGGAAGAGAGGCACCATGACTTGCTGCTCAGAGCAGCAAATCAAGCGCACCTTGGAGGTTCTGCCGTTTCCCAGAGCTACTCAGCTTCTGTGTTCTCGAAAAAAGAGAACATCTCGAAACCATCAAACAGATTCAAATAGCGCGGCAAGAAAAGAAAGTGTCTATGGAATCTGAGATGCAAATCCGATGGAATCTGTGCCTCCGAATGCAACATCACTTAGGAAAGCACCCCGGGACCATTTCTCTGCAGACTCAGTTCGCAGTAAACATTCAGCTTGTTGCTGGTGGCGCCTCAGTATGGCATCGCAGTGGGCAAAATCTATCCTTTTTTGGTGGCAAAAATTGGGTACAACGGTATGTCTCAAAATGGCATATACCCCAAATGGCCACTATATGGAAATTATGTAAAAATTATCAATTAATAAAAGCATTGGATTTGGGGATACCCTATTTGGATCTATTTGGACAAACCTACGTTACTGTCCTTCTGGTGGTTCCTTTCGTCTGTCCGGGACTTGAGGACCCGTTCCAGCCACCATTGCTGCATGAGAGGGCCATGTGTGTGATTGAATGCCCGCTTTCAAGTGTAAAGATGGTATAACATGGTATAACATCTAGACATGATTCTGATAGATGCTCCAGTCACATCCGTAATATCAAACAATGGGTTTACCTTTTCAAAACCCCAGAAACGCCAGCATCCCATGGTTTGAAATCAGACTTTCCCTTTTCCCCATCTGAACATATTTCACTGGCCATAGGATAGGATAAATCCTATGTTGCATGATGTTGTGCTCGTGAAAATCAATTTTGTGGGGTTCCAAACCCTAGCTTCTGCTGCTTAAATCAGTTACCCTCCGACACTGGGGTCGACTGGGGTATACCCCTCAAAACAGCAATCTTCCTTCATGGGGAAAATTAACCAATGGATTTGAAAGCCGTCCCCCTCACTTCCGAGAAAGCACTTTTCGGCGCTGACTAGGAGATGGATGCATATCTCAAGACTCAAGGCTCAAGACTGTGCAATGTACCAAGGAGCCTCACCAAAGATAAAACTAAATGGAGGCTGAGAGACACGGAGAGTCGGTTCAATTCCCTGTACATCCGGAGTATATGAGATGTCTTGAGGTGCAAGCAAGCGCCACCTACCCCTCAACTTCGAATCCCCCAAATTCAGGGGTAGGTGGCGCCTGCTTGCACCTCCGGAGGCTTCCCAAGTCGGAGACTTCTGGGAGTTGTCCATGGCCATCCACAATCTCCACTGAGCGTGTCTAATCTTTCTCCCACACCATGGTACCCACAAGCATCCTTGCCCTGCGAAATGATTGGCGCGCGCTTGTGAGTAATTCGCATTCATAGTCGCCAATCCATGTTCCCTCATCCTTCACCGACGTCTTCTCCGTATGTTTGTGCTTCATCAAGGCCATCTTGGCGGACTGCTGTTGAAGAAGCTCCACCACCTTTTTTCCGAACTCGAAGTCCTCCTCGTCAATTTTGGAATTTTGATGGCTTGATGTAAATTCATGTAAATTCGCCATACAAAGGTGTCAGTGAGAAATGAAGTCTGAATGCATCTATTCACATAACATGTCGTTTGTGTTCTGCAGCCCAACACTTGGCGGTCTGTGCAGCACTACTTTTGATGTTTCTTGGGGCAATGGGTGAAAGTATGTTTGTGTCGTCAGCAGTTGCATCGCCACAGCATCCATGAGCTTCGATCGGCGCCGGTGGACCCTCAGCCTCTACAACTTGGTAGTGCGACTGAGGACTAAATCTTGCGAACATCCGCTGCAGATGTCATGACCCCCGATTAACAAACCCAGAGCTGCATGCTGAGAGTCCGGCAACTGAAATACATTTGATCCATGTCTTGCGCCTGGCAGCAGTAGGACATTCCATGCTTAAGTGAAGGAACATCTTTGGCCCCGGTGCAAAGCTAGGAAACATTTGGAGTCTCAGATCTTACTCCCACCCCGATCCCAGCATCTGAAGCTTCGATGGCCCCTTCATGCTTAAACCCTCGCAACGTGGATGGGGGTGGTGGCGATTCATCCAGGCCTGGGTCCGAGCAACCAGGAAGCAATAGTATTGTTGCATCCTGGCTGACCGGAAGCAGGTGAGCTTCCCACTGGAACAGCTTCTGAGAACCCCCAAGAAAACACCTGTGACGCCATTGCAGCAGCCACAAACTACGCTATTAGATGTTATTAGCACATCATCAACTATGGGACGAATGGAATCACAGCAATTCATAGCATCTTTAAACAACAAACAACGGTCAGGACAACAAGAAGAAAACGAAGAAGAAGAACAAGAACAAGAACAAGGAGACTGAAGTCAGAAGAACAAGCAGGGAACAAGACACAAAGAGAAGAAATTTCAACAGCGAAACAGCGCACTTTCTTCGCTACCCAGGATGGCCACTTGTGCGACCATCCCAGTGGCGACCCCTGGCTCCTGGTGGAAACCATATCTGCCGTCACCTTTTGGCTAAAGGCTCCTTGACACATGGCCTGGCGAAGGCCATTTTAATGGGAAAAGGGACACGAACTTAAGTGAATTTAGGGCTACATTGGGCTACCCTATTTTCAGACAAACACAATTCTTGATGCTTTGGCTGTGTTTCCTCATGACCCACTACCGGCATCTACCAATCTACCAGCTAAGACCATCTGCGAGAGCTTTTCAAGTGCTCCAAGCACTCATGTCAGAACA
This sequence comes from Symbiodinium sp. clade C Y103, assembly GCA_003297045.1. Lineage (NCBI taxonomy): Eukaryota > Dinophyceae > Suessiales > Symbiodiniaceae > Cladocopium > Cladocopium sp. clade C. The sequence continues at coordinate 106,462 of BGPT01002141.1, read as the reverse complement.
TGTCAGAACTACCAACCAAAATCCGAATTCCGAAATGTCCAAACCATTCACTTAAAACACAATCCATTCATATCCATTGCCATCTGAATTCCAAACCATTTACCCTTCAACATCTGCCAGCGCCTTCTTGTCCGCGGGCGCGCTCTGCCAAAGACGCTGGAAGGCCTCCTTGGGCATGGGACCATCATCCACCAGCACGGCAGAGAGGTCGTATCCCACCTTTGCGGGCGCTTTTTCTGGCGGAAAACTTGGTCAATTAAAGGAAAAAAACCTGTAGGAAATTGGTATATTTACCGATACTTGCCATCATATTTACCATTACCGTCTCGTCGCTGTTTGCCTAAACATTTGTATCGTTGATCTAAATGTTGCTTGTTGCTATATCATTACCAGTACGTTTCCCCTCCTTCTGGGAATCATTTGCCTTTGAAAGGTCGGAGCAAACTTGTCAAATGGCCCAGAATTGATGACATGAGGCCGTTTATGCAACGTAACAGATCTAAACATGTCCAAACTCTTGGGTTGCGGTCCTTTGCCCGACAGACTTCCCATGCACTGCAATGCCCTCATGCCATTGAAACCAGGCCACATTGAGATAGAAGACATCGACGTTGGTCTTTATGGCCACCTACCACCAGCTTGGGCAGTTGGACCACCAGCACACTTCTTTCAGCGCCATGGACTGATGAACGTAAAAAACAACTGTGTCATCTCCTTGTCTCTACAATGATCAAACATGACAAACGATACATGGATAGAGGTGCCATAACAAAAAGATACCAGGGAATCGTAGAGAGCCGAGTGAAGTCAAGGTCAGCACGTGAAAAATGGTCGATCCAGTCCCTGGGTCCTGGGCCTCCAAGTAAAGTGGATTGCTTGGAGCTGAACCTGGCTGTCTGAGTAATCCACGGCACAGGATGGCACTGAAACGCAAGTTTGGAGCCCATCATCTATTTGATCTGACGGGAAAACAATGTTCCAAACTGTTAATGTCATATTTTGATGTGTATGTAAACTGTATATATGTATATAATATGTATATACAAATTATCGATATAATTACAGTATTATTCTACATGCATATATATACACACCAGTATACATATGTACAATATGTTAGCGTATGTATTTATAGATATACTATACTATCCTAGATTATATACATTTCTGGCATGATTCCATGATGATTCCAGTTTCTTTCCGTGATCCAACTGATCCAGCGCCTGATGACAGCTGGTTGGGCGACAGGGGCAGCAAGACTTTGCCAGTGCCGTTGGGAGGTACCTCCGTGCCACCGTCGAGCACGACGGGGAAACACCACGATTGAATGGATGCGATGAGTCAATAAAATAGCACCATTCGCAAAATTTCGAGTAATCCCATCCCAATGATACTAAACACTCCATTCTTATGGGTCCCAAACATGTGTAAGTCCCCTATCAAATCATTTTTGGGGGGTCCTCCATGTTAGGTGCACAAAAAGGAGCTCTTCCCCATCTGCTGCGCACCACGTTCAGCTGCAAAGGTCCGGAAGGGGCCAAGCCAAAGGGGTTCTTGTTCATCTGCACGGCCTCAACTGGTCTCTCCGAGAAATGGGGGGATTTACCCGTGATGTGTACGGCCATTTTAATGGAAAAATGATGATGAACCATAGGAATTTGATGGAATTTGATGGAATTTGTGGATTTAAGAGAAAGATCAGAAAACAAACCCCGAGTGAAGCATTTGTTGATATCAACACAGCCCAGCGTCACAGCTCTTGGGACCCAACCCAACCACTCATGGGTTGCTGGGAGAAGTTTCCCACCTGGCAGTAACTACGAGACTCGACCTGGAAATCTCGTCAATCTATCATTGCGTGAAATTGCAAAGGTTCAAAAAGAACACTTGGAACAAGAGCATGGCTTCATAAATTATGGAGTCACTATTGGTTCATTCCATTTCGTTCCCGTGTTTTGGAGGCTTTCAGCGTCCCCCATGCCGTGTCTTGTGTCACGTCCAGCACCCAAGTCGGAGGCACCATGAGTTGCATGCCCACAGCGCCACCGTTGCCGCGCACCACGGCTGCGGCGACCTTGGGTTGGCCAACCCCGTCTGAAATCACCCAGGGATGGTTGGAAGCAATACCTCACGCTGTTTCAAACATGGCATTTAGAAATCCCCCCATTTTTAGTTGTTTTTTTTTCATTAAAACAGATTCAAACCCAGCCACGTTTGATCACCAGAGGGCAATCAGCCACAATACGCTACAAGTGATGAGGGTTTTCAGTACTTGCTTTCTCCAGCTGCTTACCCATCTCCTAGCTAGCTTGCAAATCGTGTGCCTGTAACATCCTGAAATACTTCCCCCATTGACTCCACTACAGGGCGGACGCCATTTGAGACTGCGAGACCATTCTTTCTGCTGACAATTTGATAGATCAACAATGATTGGCTACATCCCCATTCTTCTTTACCAGTATCCTCGTTATTCCTGGTTATATCCTCATAATTGCTCATATATTATATATTGTCCATTCAAAATCCTTTCATATTTGGAAGATGTCCAGTCTCTCTTGATAGTCATTGTCCCTTTACAATCATCAACTGTATAGATTTAAAATGATTCAAGCGTGTTCAAAATGCCTGATGATCTGATGATCTGATGATCTTCTTGTACCTTCTTCGCTCATGAAAAGTGACTGTTTAGCACCACCTGGGCAGCCCCACTCTGAGCCCAGTTTGCCCCTGCTGCCCTCGCGTCTGCTCGGACAGCACTTGCGCCAGGGGCCGCAGGGGCGGTGGGGCAGCACCACCACCGCTAGCAGCGGTGCCACTGGGGCGGCCTGAGGCTAGGGTTGCTTCCCTCACCTCTTGGGGATGGCATTAAGGAGAACATATTTTGGGATAAGTGATCATTAAAATTGGGATTGAATTGGATATTGATGGGGATTGAATGGGATATAAAACTGCCTCTAACCGACAATATGATAATTTCAAGCTGGGTGTTTTTTTCACCCCTGGGCTGTTGATCATTGGAGGGTTTACCAAATTTTAGCAGTAGATTATTGATTGTACAAAACATTGTAAAACTACTTTAAGGGGTGCCCTCGATCCTTACATTCATTTTGGCTTGACCTTCTTTCTCCCCAGGCCTCCTCCGTTCTCGGAAGCAGAAGAGCTGGCACTGTCCTGAAATATTGGAACCACCGGCCAAGGACACTTCACCAAAGACTCAACGAAAATTGGAACTATCATGGAGAGGACCTGAACTAATCAAGAGTGCCTACAAAACTTAAACATCACATTATGCAAGTGTCGAACCAGTCAGATGTAAACGAAAGATACTCAAAATACCAAAGGGGTATAAAAGTACGATATGATTTGCCAGCCAGTGAGCGGCAACTTCGGCCCCGGGATCTCCTCACTCTCCTCATCACCAGACTCTTCCTCGTACCTCGGGAGAACGAAGAACTTGGCCACAGGTTTATGTACCCGTATGTACCCGTGAGAGTGCCTGGGAATCGGGGCGGGTACCATGCTAATTCTTGGAGATCGCAGACACTGCTACAGATTGTGTAGGCAATCTTCGGGAAAAATTACATTTGGAATCATTTGTAGAAGACTTGGATATATTAAAACCATCTTTCTTAAACCATGATAAACCCAGGCATTGGAACCCAAGCATCAACCCAGCCATTGGACCCTTCGTCCCTGGGAGATCCCACGTCTTTCCAGCTGTTTGCTGAATCTCCTCCTGCACCTGTGCCAACGTCTCAGCATAGTCCTGGGGCCATGGGGCCAAGTTCGGCTGGGAGATAGGGCGGCCAAAACGACTGATTTACTTCGGTGATGTTCTTCGTGTTTATAGTCTTATCTTAAAGCAAAACAAGATCACCAGCCAAGTCAAGTGAATTGTGTTTGAAAATGGCTCAGACATGTTTAAGGTTAAACCATTCCCAAGTAATTATATATAATTCTGCGTCAAGCCCCGGTGGATTTTCTCTCCAAGCTTAGAGGAGCGCCTCCATGTCATCTTCTTGCTCCATCGTTCCTCCGCGACGATTATTGTCGCAGAAGGCTTCTGGCACCTGATGATACACCGAGGCCAAGGTTGAGATGTTCGCCACCAGCCGGTCCAAGACACGGGGTTGCAAGGCCTTGGCCAAGTGGAATACAAGATGCAAACATTGCAAGTTCTTGGGGTACCATAAGTATGTATATGTATATATATATAATATACATACAGATGTATGGAGTGGATATATTCTGTATACATATTCTGTGTACGCCTATGTATATATATATATACATATATCATATAAAATGTTTGTGTACATGCGTCAATATGTGTCGTGACAGATGGCTAAAAGTATAGTAGTGTTAGTAGTATATTGTCACCAACAATAATTTCAGAGTGCATTTAAAGATGTCTCAAATCTGAAATAATGGCCATTCTAACGATTTTCGCCACCGAGAACCATCTGTAATGGGAGCGCGCTAGGTCCCAGTCTGACCAAACGTCATGCACACAATACTAGTGCGCGCATAGACAGCGCAAAAAAATCGCTCGGTCGAAAAATCATTTGGTTTGAAAATTATCCATTTACCCCCTATGTTGGCCATTCAATAATGATAAACCATTGAATTTCATCGTGTTTTCCCATGATTTCCAGACTACAACCGCAGCTCTTCAAGCTTTTTGCCATGGTTTTCCCATGTTTTTTCTTCGTAAATCTCCGAGCCCATAGGGAACGTCTGGATGTGGCCCCCATCCTTTCGCCCCCCCCCCAGGCCAGGTGCCCCCAACAAAGGGATTCTCGCTGATGGTGGGCCTCTCGCTGAGGACCACCTGGGATGGGAAAGCATAAAAAAACCACATCCGATGATCATCCTGATCCCTGCAGGGATTGGGATATCTTCCATCATCTTCCATCACTATCCTTCAGAACCCTCAAGTTCCGCGAAGCCATACTACTTGCAAAACTGCGGCAGTTTCCCGGCCTGCCAGTAGGTTCCCCCGCTGTAAACTAAGATGTAGAAAGTTACTTTTTAAAGGGTTTACCTTGGAAAGTGATCTGCAAATGATGGATTTTTCCATATCTTGTTTGATGTACTGGGAGAATCCTGCAACTAACTAACATCCATATGCAAAAGAAATCTGCATTTACAGATGTTTAAGGATGTGTTCCTGGGGAAACCAAAGGTCTTCCATCTCAAAACCACCTGCTTCGCCACTTCCGGAGACTTGCTGAGCATCCTGCCAATGACTGGATTTGCTAAAGGATGGCCAATTAAGATAGCTATAGGAAAATGGTCCATTTATGAATGACTTGCCTATATCTACCTTTTCAATTGGTGAGTCATAGCTATGTTGAATAACTGAATAACCATAAATAGGAAATATTCCTCATTACTCCAACTTCGTGAAACTTCGCCACTGGGAAATTCTACCAAATCGACTCGGCAAATCCAGGCTTTCAAGGCTGAGCTGTCCTCCAATACATGTAGCCCCTGTCTCCTTGGGGCTTCAAGTACCCCCCAAAGCCAGGTGGAAACTGCCTTTGAAACTATCTAACCAACCAGGGATGGGAAGGCTAGGAAGCTTTCTCGGGACACACAAATCATTCCACATGTAGAAAAGCTTAGCCTTCACTCTTGAAGGAAGGTGATTAGATTGTAATGTCCGTGGGTGATCTGCCCGTTCTTGTCTTGTGAATTCCTCCAGTTGACCCTGTTTTTGTAACCCTTCAGAGATACGAGATGTGTTTTTTGCCTAGGATTCTTGGTCATCTTGGGCACTCCTTGTTTGATCAAATGGTGGTTTATGAATCTCTATGACCCAATGCCTTTTTTTCTTTCTGAAATGTTGATTGATCCACATTGATCCAGTGCCATTTTAAATACATGTTTGTATGGGCAGCATGGGGCAAACATGTTTCGCAGCAAACAATTGATGGTTTGAGACTGAGAAAGTACTCAGTCCATCTGTAGGTCCCCGGATCTGACATATTGATCAATGAGCATTTTAACTTATATATCTGGGATCATGATACAATTTCTAAATATCCAGAAACATTCAGCATTTACATCCATTTACCAAGGTTGTTTCGAAAAAAAATACCAGTCCATCATGGTTGTGATTTGACCATCACTACTATCATTGTGTATCCCATATTTCTAGATAAATGATCACGTTTAACCAAGCTGATACGTCGCGACGGCGAGGTCGTTATAATCTGCCCATTCAATGGCCATCAACTCGTGAGACTTTCTTTCATTGGGAAAAAAAACCATGGAAATCCAATGGATAGCCACCATATGTTTACCGCCAGGTCACGCAGATCTGGGTTGGTGCTCTCATCCGTGCAGAGCTTCAGCACACGGCCCACCAGCTGCTTGGACGACTGCAAAGGGGGTAAAAACGACGTCGTTCTACCGGGTGTCAACATAGAGAAAGATGTGGAAAACCTATGGGTTCCCCCAGGAAAATAGTCTACTAAATGGTTGATGTTACTATGAAAAATGGATAAACATGGTGATTTGATGGGAATATCATGGGAATATACCCTCTGGTTACTTAACATAGCTATTGAAAATGGCCCACTTGTAGATTGTAGATGATAAAAATGATGATTTACCTATTAAAAATGGTGATGTTCCATAGCTATGTTCAATTGCCAAAAGGTAACTCAGAAGTTCGCTAAGGTTTTTTGAGAGTCGTTTCTGGTCATTTTTGGAGGAGACTCTTCATAGTTCATTTCTGGTCCGTTTTTTGGGGATGGTGAAAATGTCATTGCATTGGTCTAAGGGAAAACTGTACATGAAGACCTCATGTTTCATGAGAAATACCATGGTTTCCTGTAGGTTTTCCCTTAAACGAATCCAACGAAAATATGATGTTTCTGGTACTGTACCGCTGTGAGAATCTGTGATGGATGGGCCGCGGCCTGCGGGACCTTCAGGAACATCTTCACGGTGGCGGTGAGGATCTGGTGTTGCACTGAGGCTGGCTCCTGGCTGGATTCCACGGCCGTGGTATGTATGGCTTGAGATGGGTTCAGTGGATTATATCTGTATTTACACATGTAAATATATGATATGTGTACATATATAAATTGGTTTGTGTATATGGAGAGAGAGAGAGAGAGAAGAAAAAAAACTGAGATGTTGTGCATCTACAATTGCCTACATTAATTGAGGTCAAGAGTTACTACCTTCAATTTTCGATCACGCGACAGCCTCATTGGGTACTGGGCCAACACCAGACTGACGGGAATCGAGTCTCAAATGGCAGTTTTGTTAGGTGCCCCATGTTCAGAACCATCGATGCCATTTAATCCAATTGCTGCTCACATCAGTTGGATCCTGTTATTTGATTTAGTTTGTTGTATCTCCCCCCATCTAAATCAAAACTATATATGCATATATATGTACACTGTTAATAGACGGTTTACTAATCATTTGATGGGGTTACTATTATATCTGAAAAAAGAATACCATAGGATACCCCACCTTCCAAGGGGTTATCACTCTGTTCCCTATGAAAAATTGCCGTAATTTGGGGTATACCTCATTTTCAGACACACCCAAACATCATATTGTTGGTTAAATATCCCATCTATATCATTATTATGATATTACACACCATTCACATTATATATATAACATAATATATACATATATATAATATATATGTATATATAATATATATGTATATATAATATATATGTATATATAATATATATATATATGTATATATAATATATATGTATATATAATATATATGTATATATAATATATATGTATATATAATGTATATATAATATATATGTATATATAATATATATGTATATATAATATATATGTATATATAATATATATGTATATATATTTCTTGATTTATTTATTTATACCCAACCCTAGTAAATCCTATCAATATCACATCCTATATCCCATTGACATTATGTATCATATCCTATATCCCAGTTATATCCAATTTGCATCTCTATTCTATATCATATATATATATATATGCATGAGTCTTTGTCATTGTCATGCCCTCATTTCCAGGATTTCCCACGACGACGTCGCCTCATGAAAGGATTCCAGAAAGGACTCGAGCAGCTCACCGCTGTTGTCGATCCTGGCTTATGGTTAGTGGTTCCCAAATCTGGTTGAAATATCTTGCAAAGAACAAACAAGGAAAACACCACCAACCAGTCTTTAGGTATGACAGCAATATCGGCAATATGGCTGTTGCCAAGATCAACAATAAAAATGGAATAACATGAGCACAAAACAAACTACAGTCAGGACGGTAGCTGATAATAAACTGGAGAATTAATGAGAATTTGAATGCTATACCATGCTATACCACTGTGTTCACCATCTTTGCCCCCAATTCCGAGCTTCTAGTGACAATTGTACAGCCGGCTCTGTTCTACTTCGTTGCTCAATAGGGACACTTGCAAAGCTTGAGGATGTCACCCAGCACCCCGGGCTCCTTTCGGCATACTCACCCACAATCCAAATCATAGCAGCTTTGGCGTCAGGTTCATCCAGACTGTCCAAGTTTTCGCAGAGATCGGAAATGATGATCTCATACCTACAGCTGGCAGAAGCTGGCAGCCATTGAATTTGTCCAAACCCAAGGGGTGGGTGCAGCATTCCTGGGCTACATGGCCAATCACCTTTTAGGTACCAACATGCAGAAGGTACAGTAAGTATAGTTGAGCTTTACTAAATCGAAAACCGCATATTGCTGTAGTCCTTTTGCCTATTGAATCAAGGTTGTGGATCACGTCATCGTTGAAAGTCTTTCCAGTTCAAACTGTGGATGGTCAGCTGGCGAGCATAGTCCCCCCGGGTCAACGGCCATTGACCCACCAAGCCAAGTTGGTCATCCCGCCACCTTCCACCGGCAGACCCCAAGTGGGCGATCGACACTTCACAGCTTTTCCGAGGCGCTTCCCGGGATACTTCCGGAAGATGTCGCGGATCACCACGATGGCCTCCTGCACCACATAGTTCACCTGGTGGTCCGAAATCATGGGACTTGGAAGCCCAATTGGCTTCTCCCATGATTATTGAATGGGTTTCCAATGGGATATCACATGATGGTTATAGTCCTACATATATTCCCATTTGCGTGGGGATACATGGAAATATCACAACCAATGGGTTGCAACTTAACCAAAAACAACCATGCATTGTTGGGGCAGGGTTAAAACATGTTTCTCCAAAAAAAATTGGATCAATGATACCCAACAAAAACTACCCTGGTACTGTAAACCATGTAGTTCACATCATTATTGTCCCACTATGTCCCGTTCAATGCACTTGGCCGTGCATCCCAATTAGTGGCTTGTTTATGCTTGTTTAAAACTTCGAACCCAAAGATAACTAGGGTATTACAGTATCTGAAATATATATATATATAATATAGTTATATATATATAATTATATATATATAATTATATATATAATTATATATATATAGCTCCTGTCCAAGGGATTGATATCCCCCGCGATCGGTCCACCTTGGTCTTGATCAGCTCCAGCAAGCAGTCCACGCAGCGCTCCGCGGCGCGGTCGATCTTGATGGCTGCCTCGTCCAAGCCAGCAGACGTTTTTCATGGGAAAACCAGTAATGACAAGGTGAAATGGCTGGGAAATGGCTAGGAAATGGCTGGGAAATGGCTGAAAGCCATGTTTTTATGAGAAACACCCAAATGTGAAATGGCTGGGCCGACTTGGATCCATTGGAAATATGAAAAGTAAGGAACCTCTGAGTGTGCTGTGGATCATGAAATGCTAAATTGAGATGCTATGGGACTACACATTTGGCATCTTGTTGGATTGCTCATTTTGGAGGTTCAGCCAATTTGAAAACCTGTGCTACGTTCGAATTTGTTCAAGAGTCAAGCGGGTCTGTCTAAAAAAGGTATACCCTCAAGATTAATGATTTATGATCATGTTCCCTCTTCAAACTGCGCATGTATGGTGGGGGGTCATACCGTGGTAGGCCCACTGCCATAAACCTCCCATTTCGGCATGGTTTGAATCCCACCCGTGGGATTTGAATCCCACGTGGGATTCAATGGGGGATAGTTTATTATTCGGTGTGCCCCATGGTAGTTTGTATTCCCATTTATTGCTGGTAAATCACGATTTATTGCAATTCATGTGGTAAAACCCGATAATAAACCATCCCCAATGGGTTTTTTCAATTTTGTTGGCTACACCCCGACTAGGATGATGTAGAATCCCCCCCAAATGGTTGGTTTAGGGATGGTTAATTCTATTGGGTTTACCCTCTGGCAAACTAACATTACGCTATGGAAATCGTCATTTTTCAAAGGGATTTATCATGATTTATCATTGAACGTTCCATGGGCCATTTTCTATAGCCATGTGAGCAGTGTTCAAAACTCCTCTGTTATTCCATTATACTGGTTGGTTTATAGGTATCCCTCTGTTGGATTACTATAATCCCCAATATATTGGGTAGTAGAATCCCCTATAATCATCAACCAACAGGGATTTTGAACACTGCTCATGTTGAGTCGACCGGAGGGTCCCACAATGAGGTCTCCGCACCTGACCAATGGCTCGCACTGAATGCCGCACCACGGTGATATCCACCTCGCAATCCCGCATGCTTCCACGGTGACGGGAGAATGGCTATGTACTGGGAGATCATGGGAATAGACCAGCCCGATCTCATTTTGTGGCCATAAACATGATATACATAATGTAATATCATCAATCATATGATATTAATTAAGACCATTTTATAGCTTTACATGCTTTATCATGCTTTCTCCATGTTTATCATGATGATAAAACAAGAAAAGAACATGATATAACAGTACGTTTCTGATGACAATGTCATCATGTGCTTTCCTGGATTGGAATGAGTCAACCTGCCCATGAATCAAACCAATGCAGGACCTGACTCCCTACACCCAGGTTCGCTTCCCTTCCGGCAATTTTCGGACGTTGGTAATGTGGAATCCGTGACAGGAAATCCTGCGTGTTCCAAGGGGGCCAGCAGCTACAAGGATTTCACCGCAGCTTCTGTCCACACTGCGGCGACGAGCAGCTTGTGCCGTACTGGATGCGCCGGAAGTGACAGATCGTGACATGGTGAAGCAACTTTTGTTGAAGTGAATATATGTCAAGACAAGTCAAGTGATGACACAATGTTTACAGTCTGTGTTGAAAGGTCAGCGCATCCAAGACATGTATGCATTGCTATGCTACCTATGTGGACGCCATCTTGGCGGCCTTGCAAATGCCACAGTTGAAGGCGAGTTTCCCATGTCCACAGTCATTGCAAATGGCACACAAGCGCCGGAGCTTGCCATGGGGGCAGCCATTGCACTTGGGACATGCCGCACGGCGTTTGCCATGCTCACAGGAGTGGCACTGCTGGCACTTCTGTTTGGGCATGCCATGAGGACATGGGTTGCATTCACCGCAGAAACGACGCACCTTGCCATGCGGACAGCCATTGCAAATGGCACAAGAGTTGGGAATCTTGCCATGCTCACATGCCTTGCACTCAGGGCAGGCCTGCTTCAGCTTGCCATGCGGGCACGGATTGCAAGTGACACAAAAGCGCCGTATCTTGCCGTGGGGGCAAGCATGACATTCGTTGCAAGAGTCGCGAAGCTTGCCATGTTCACAGGTATTGCAGTCAGTGCAGGTTTGCTTTCGCTTCCCATGAGGGCATGGGTTGCAGTCTGGACAAAAACGCTTCACCCGGCCGTGTGTGCAGCCACTGCAGTGTTTGCAGTTGTGAGGCAACTTCCCATGTGGACACCCTGCACATTCCTGACAATGCGCTTTGTCTTTCCCATGTGGACATGGCTTACACTCGTTGCAAAAACGAGGAAGCTTCCCGTGGGGACATCCATGGCAAATTCTACAACTAATCTTGTGCAGTCCATGCTTGCACACATTGCATTGAGCACAATGCTCCCGCACTTTCCCGTGAGGACATCCTCTGCACTCAGGGCAATTGTGCCGCAAACGCTGATGAGGACATTGGCTACAAAGGCTGCAGCCCCATTTGAGGCGGCCGTGCGGACAAGCGTTGCACAGCTTGCACGCCGACATGACCAAACCATGCTTGCAGCATCCACGGCACAGCTTACAGGCGTCTCGAAGCACTCCATGTTCACAGCCCGAGCAAATGCGGCAGTGCCTGACGTGGCATGGCTTTCAACACGAAAAAATGATAAGTTCTCTTGTAATTTACCATGGCTATGAAAATCCATGAAAATCCCAATGTTGAATAGGCAAGTAAATCATTGAACTGGGCCTCTTTCCACAACTATGTTTCACTGAGGGCAAGTTGTCTGGTTCAACGCCTTGAAAACAAAGGACCACAATGCACCCAACATCAAAGCACTGAAACCACCGGTGGAGAATCAGTGAACAAACAACCAAAGAATCTCTGATGGCATCTCACATCTCAAACTAAGTCGGGCGCCGCACAAATTGCCCATGTGGGCAGTTCTCTCTACACTCGGGGCAGCGGAAGCGAAGTTTGCCATGTTCGCAACCGTGGCACTGCGCGCAGTTTCTTTCGCGAAGGCCATGTTGACATCGCGCCAACCTGGGTCATTTGACCCATCGTTCATCTTCTGAGGTTCATCCCCAAAATAGGTGGGACTTATGGACGTTCCTCCTCCTCCTAAAATGCCATAGTATGGGCTCAGACCCATTCCCATATCTAACTTTTGGAACGTGATCTTTGAAGTAAGCTCCAAAATGTGACCAATGAATGGATGGATAGTGCAAATCCCAATCCTTTTGGTGGGAAAGGAAAGCTCAAAATCTGTCCAGCACCAGTCAAACGATCTCTCAACTCAGTTGTACCAGTACATGGTGAGTGGGATATCATCGTTCATCACCCTATATGACTATATGATATGGATATTAAGTTTCTTTAAATAACATTTTAGAAAGTAAGTGTACAGTCTACAACCGTCATTGCAAGTGGGACTTGGCTCCACCGAGACATCTTCGATCACTTTTTAATCCACGGAACCATTTCACTCGTTTGATTTTCGGTCTCTCGCCTCGCTTCACCATGGCTATGTGGCTGTAGCTCTTCCTCGGCTGCCAAGACCATCATCGTTTCTCTCAAATATAGAGCAAAGTTTGATGTCTTATCACCATCTTCTCCACACTGAAATTGCAGGTTTGGGGCTATACCCATCTACTATCCAAAAAACAGATTTCATTAAATCCAAAAAAGGCAAAACAAAACAAAACAAAAAAAATCACTGAAATCCAGCCAGCTTCTTCTCCTTCTTCTGTTTTTTCACCTTCCCAAAGCGTTTTCGATCGCTCCAGCGGTGTGGGCACATGGCAAAGCGTTTCCACTTGCCTCCGCCTGTGGCATCCAGCAGCGGCTGGCAGTCGGGACACACCCGGCCACTGCGCCCGGTCCGCGGCCGTTTGGGCGGGCGGGCGACAAGTTCCTCCCATAGATCCTCCATGGGACGGCTGCCGCACCATGGTGCTGTGCGAGTGTCTGGAAAGAGCTTCAGAAACTGTCAAATTGAGATGTGTTTTTTCCGAAAATCCAACATGCATCAAAAAAACACCAGTTCCTGGAAGTTTGAAGCTAAAAGAACTAAGAAGTCTGCAGTGTGGAGTATAGCCGACTTGTTGTATCTTGAATCTTGCTGGGGAGCAGCTGGTTGCTTCTGATTGTCGTTGTTTATGGCCTGGAAGCACTCCCCTTTAGGGCTATCACTAAGCAGCTGCTTGGGCCTTTGTACCTGAGGCAAAACCATCGTAGTCCTCCTCCCAAGATTTGGATGACAACGCCCAAAGATTACTCGAGTAATCCTCATGGTGTTTTTGGAAGTTACACTATATGATAAACAGTGATCAACCGGATGTATCATTTGATTCTTTATGGTAGACATTGATCAACAGAATGTGGCATTTGATTTTTTATGATAAAATAGGATAAACATGGATAAACATTGATCAACCGGATGTATCATTTGATTCTGTATTAAGCATTGATCAACAGGATGTATCATTTGATTCTTTATATTAAACATTGATAAACATGGTGTGTCATTTGATTATATATATTTCTTGGAGACACGATGGTAATTCTTCATCTTTCATTTCAAGTGCAGAACCAAGTTTGAACATCCAAGCCCGGTCGTCCCCCAGAACCTCCGACGCATATTCTCGGAACTCCGAAAGAACTTGGTCAATGTTCCTCTCAGACGCCAACTGCACCTCTGGCTGAAGTTTTTGTTGGGTGGTGCTCAGATGACTGAGCAGTGTGTGCAAATCCCCAATATACCACATACATATTATATACATCATATTACTATCAAACAATAAGGGTTTTGAACCTTGCTCAACTTTCAGTTCGAACTACCTTTTGGATCCTTTTGGCCTTTGAAGATTCTTTTGCCACGATGTGAGAGGTCAGTGGGGTTCGCTCTACTGGTCCTGGCACACACTTGGTGGTTCACCCCAGTAGGTGGATTATAGTCACAGTTATAACTGGGACTAACCCTACAAAAACCCTACTTCCAAATAGGGGAAACGCCACTTGCTCAATGAGGTGAGCTACAAGTATCACAAGTGTACTTACAGAACTTGGTTCCAACACCATCTGCACTTGGCTAGGTCAACTCAGGCCCCAACCATGACTGCTATCTTCTCCAGCTTCACATAAAGGGGATCGTTGTACTTGCAGACGAAATATCTCACATCGGTCTGCAGCATGTTGGGCTGCTTCTGGACAATCAGGTTGATGTTGCGCATCACTACCTAGAAGCCAAGCCAGAAAGCGGTGGCGCCACTGATGATGCGAGTGCTACGTCATCCCTCTGCCAATAGCCTGCTGCGAAATTCTCCGAAAGTTATGCGATTTCATTGGATTTGAGGTTTCCCAAACATGGACAAAACAACAAATCCACTGGTCAATTATCATCTTTCCCATCAAAATTGCCGCCCAAGTGCGGGGAAGTCTGCAGTTCTCCCCAAAAACTTGGAGACAACCCCAGTAAGCCAAACCGGTACCATCCCGTAAACTAACAGCTCGACCCTGCCATAAGTTGAGGTTGGAAGACTACCTTCCATTACAAATTGATGATTCTTAGGCTCTATGTTCTTTCCCACCCCCATCATCCAGGTGGCATATTGGATTTCCGGCTCAGCCGACAGCATGGTCAACAGCGGTGGCGTCATCTTTCGACATACGGACCGCACCTTGGCTCCACGATGCTTAAAATGGATTCCCCTCTTCAAATTTCACATATAGCTATGGCTATGGAATCGATGGCCCATTTACAATCATTTATAGACCATCAAAAAAAATTGAAATGATGATCACTCATTTATTCTGGATGACAAATACCCTCTGGTAAACTAACATAGCTATTGAAAATTACCATAGAAATAGTTGATATTTTCCCATCAAAAATGGTGATTTTCCATAGTTACGTAACAGTTTATCAGAGGCTATTTATAGACCATCACCATCTATGATGATTTTGCTGGTCCTTTTATAGGCCAGGTCATGGGCGCTCCTCTGTGCGGAAACATGTGCGCCTGTTATATGGCAGTATCTATATAGTGGCAGTGAGCATCCTTTTAGCATATATCCCATACATATATCGGATAGTGTATGATATGTATATGATATATATATATATATATATTATATATATATATACATAGAGAGAGAGGGAGATGTTGTATATATACATTGAAAACAAGTGCACAAGTGTCACAAACAACAAAACATGTCGTGGGACTTTCTGAGAAGTTGTCGAATTGTTTCTGATTCACCTGATGCAAAGCAAGCTGTAGCTGCCCTTTGAAATAGAAATGTGTGTAGCTAGCTGGAAATGTCTTTCATCTATATATATATATATATATCCACTGATACAGGAATTCTATTTATATACCCTCTGGTAAATTAACATAGCCATGGAAAATGGCCAATTTATAGATGATTTATGGTGATTTACCTATTAAAGATGGTGGTTTTCCATGGAATGTTAAAAAACCAGAGGGTGGTTCAATTCTAAATTGGGAATTGCCGAAGAGAATAAACAAATCTGATCTATTGTGGATCAAAGATTTCGACGCCAACACTGGATGAAGGTAACCTGGCCTCTCGTTCTGCTTTCACCAAAGTACTGCAGACAGTGGACATCAATGAGTCAAACAGTCATGTTCTATATATGGAGGTTTCCTAAAATAGGGGTACCCCCATTTTAGGAAACCCCCATATCAAGTTCCATCTTCGTTGGGAATGTTTATTTACAAAAGTTACTATCGTTTAAGTTTAGGACCTCAATTTAGTCCAGGTACCTTTTAAAGGGGACCGTTCCCGCTTCGCATCGAAAGAAACACCGAGGGACTAGTTCTTGACTGGAGAGACGGTCCATAAACTTCATGATCACCTTGATGGCCTTGGGATTGAAGGATTCTTTTGGCTTACCATCTGGTTATTTAACATAGCCATGGAACATCCCCAGTAAATGGAGGTTTTAATGGGGAAATCATCCAAAATTAGCAATTTTCCATGGCTATGTTAAATAACCAGAGGGTATCTTGCTACATCTTGGTTGGGATGGAATCTGAAAATGGTTGAGGGTTCAAACACACCCAAATCAACATAATATACAGACAATATGGGGATAGAATTGGAGAATGGGATATATATGATATATCATGATATATCATGATATATATATTTGATATATTGTCTATATTGATGATGCTTTGGGTGTGTCTGAAAATGGCATGCACAATAATTTGCAACCCCAAAATGGCCTTTTCACTTCAAAGCGGTCTTTTCAAAGATAAACCTGGAATGATTTGGAGGTTTCCTAAAATGAGGGTACCTCCAAATCCCTTCTTGATTGGGATGTCCATTGTAAACCATCCATTTTGGGGCCTCTCAATTTTAGGAAACCCCCATTTGGATCTTTTTGAATTTGGGGCCTCAATGGGCCTGACTCTTCACCCTTGAAATTGTCAGAGTATATCTTCCACTTTGAGGCATGGCCTTGCCGATGTTGAGACGGGTCTCAACAGATCTAGGCCAGCCGATCTTTCATCAAACCAGAACCGGAGGCACCTCATGTTAAAGGCACCTCACTGTTGATGAAAATTTTCGAGCACTCAGAAACCTTGCCAAGCAATTGATGGGTGGGTGGCCTGCCCAAAACTGATTCAATGCAGTCAAGGAACCGATAAGACCACCTCAGAATTCACAATTGTAGGCAGCAAATCAGCAGCCCCAGGCGTTCCACAGCCAATCCCTATTGAGAAAACCATTGGCAAACGCACCTATCCGACCAATCCTATCTGAGAAGAGCACCGCACTGTTGTGATGATGAAGGGTGGCAACAACACCTGCGCACTGGGTCTGGATCAAGGAAGGGATGTGAGGCCTTGTGCAGTTCCGGCTAGTGGAGGAAACGCAGTTCCATAAAAACACTGGATGCAAAGAGTCTAAGCTTCACAGCCCATTACCCTCTGGTTATTTAACATAGCCATGGAAAATCCCCTATAAATGGAGGTTTTAATGGGAAATTCATCCAAAATTAGCCATTTTCCATGGCTATGTTAAATAACCAGAGGGTAAACCATGATTTCCTGCAGGATCGCTGGCCTTTTTCCAATATCGCCTCAGCCACTTTGGAGTTGGGCGGATCATAGAGGGCCAGCGCCTGAGCGTGGGAGGGGGCAGGGGTCAAAATCAACCCCAAAAAGAAGGCGAAAATTGGTGGTCTCAAAAAAAATGGAGAGAATCATCTTGACTTTGAGTTGGGATGGAAACATGTAAACGAACTGATATACAGCAATATCATGACACCTCCCATCAGATTGGGGAGATGAATAGCCCAAAATCTTGTAGTCTCAAGAAAATGCACCTCTGAGATCAAGATACATCAAGAGCATGACAGTGTCCTTGTCTGTTTTGAGTTTCGAACGTCCAATATGAAGACTTGTCCCCACTCCTTGGCAACTCGGGGCAGGGCCAACTTAATGGCCAACTGGACATCTAGGAGAAAGGACGATTGTGGTGTATTTTGTAGGAGTTGGGGTGTGGAACATCCACCATCTTTGCAACCAAAAACCCGTGTGTTGGTTGTCGTATACCCAGTACAGCCAAATGATTGTGAAAACTTTCTCCCCACAAACATCTCCGTCTTTCAGCGCCCCACCCTCTTTGGGGAATTGTCCCAATACATCAGCTGTATGCGGCAGATTTAATCACTATATAGTATAAATGGTGTATATAAAGAACGCGTTCTTGAATCCAGCGCCACGGTTCCGGGATAAATTTCTTGAAACTGAGGTGAATTTGAGGAAGGTGGGCTGGCTGNCTGAATTTCTTCGGCTTGACCCGTCCATGCCATGTTGGCGTGTCTGTGCGTGAACTGGTCACGTGTCTCTCATTCTCTCATTGAGGGAGGATACTGTCACAGAGTTTGAAGGGAACAAAAGAATCGCAATCAGATCAAACATGTCTTTTGTGTTTGTGTGTGTGTCTGTCAATAGTTTTTACTTGAACAAGAACGCAGACTTTAGCAAATATGTAGTCAACATGTTCAAAAACTGGCAAGCCACATGCAAAAATCATGTGAACCNCTTGAACAAGAACGCAGACTTTAGCAAATATGTAGTCAACATGTTCAAAAACTGGCAAGCCACATGCAAAAATCATGTGAACCGCTGGAGTCCCAGAGCCGCCCTGCAATGCTCAGCTCAGCAGGTTCATGCCAAAAACAAACGAATTTTTGATAGCTTTTTCATTGATTACTTTATTTAATTATGTTTATCTATTTTGTTATTTGTGCAGCTAGAACGGGCCAAAATTATGGGCTCCTAAAACCCTTGGACCCCANATCTATTTTGTTATTTGTGCAGCTAGAACGGGCCAAAATTATGGGCTCCTAAAACCCTTGGACCCCAGAATTTTATCTTTGGGTATGTGGCTATGTTAGATGCCAAAAGTGGTTTTTATCTTGCTGAAATTTAGGCTAGCATCTCCGGTTGACGTGTTTCATCGCATCGAATCCCATGAGTGTCTGAAAATGTGTGCAGGCTTCACCCCATCACCCATGGTGCTGGTCTGCCCAAGGCTTGGCTGAACTGAGCCACTACAACGACAGTGAATTCATCGGGCACAGTGGTTGAGGTCCGCTGTGATTTCAAGTTTTTACGACTCCAAGATATTCTAAGACAAACATTTCAGAAACATATACATAAAAAGACCCAGAAAGGACTCGCAGGTTTTTACAGACTTCAGCGCTGACAGCAAATCCCTCGTGCACGCTACAGTCCCGCCACGGGAAATTGCCGTGGCGCATCGCTTGAAGGTCGGCCAGATGCCCAGCCAAACAGTGGCAAAAAAAGTATTTCATTGACTTTAATAAGCGTATTTGATTGATTTCATATATTCGGAGATGAACACATACGCACTACTATGAAGCACAAAACTGTATTTGTGCACGCTTTGTGACGATGGGCATCTGGCCTCAAACAATCAAATTTCAACTGCGAAATGCAACGCCAACAAATGGCGCAATCCGTCAGAAGGAGCAAACATGGTGCGTTGCTTTAGGTTTCATCCACTTTTGCTGCGCATTTCGCGATGTTGATGTCGTGCCGCGCCGCCTCGTCCAGATGATTTGGAGTCGACTACAACATGTGCAAGCAGGAAGAAGAATTCCATATTTTCCAGCCATTTTCCAAATTTGTCATGTTTCTGTCGAAGATCAAAGCGTATGCCTGTTGCATGTCTTGAAATCCAGAAGCGCTTTGTCTCAGCCTGGGCCTTTTCAGACAGAAATTGGCCATTTCTTTTTGCTGAATCCTGGATCCCCGATGCTTACCCCTGGCTGAAATCCTGAGGGTCCAGCCCAAAAAAATAGCCAGCGGGTACCTTAGATATCTCCCACCCAATATTTATCCCAGTAAGTTCTACACGTTCTTGACTCTCTGTCCCACGGAGTTTTATCCTGCAGGGATTTTGGTACATGAAACAGTTCAAGCAGTGATTTTGGAGGTTCTGTTTGCAGGGCATTGTGCGCGATAGGTTTCCAAATCCACAGGGCTCATGCTAGATATCTACTTCATCTAAACTGAAAGGAGGTGATATGCTTCTCAACCTATGCAGATTGTTGCTCTTTGCAGTTGTAGATTGACGGTCATCTTGTTGTGAACCAACGTCTGTATAGACAGACCCAACTGGATCCATTTGCATCCACTGCTTTTGAACCAGTGTGAAAAGCCGCCATGCCATCACCAGTTTTGATGGCACCTTTCAATCTAAATACCAAAAGAGAGAAGCTAGCCATTCCGGCTGGTTTAGTCATCAGCAAACTGGGCATTTCCATGTTTTAGCGATGTTGTCAATCAGCACCCGAAACTAGGTCCACCGCCCATAGGCGGCCGTGATGTTTTATAGCATTTTTAATGCTTTCATGTTATGTGAATCCCGCAATTACAAGGCGTTTTAGGGGTA
>BGPT01002141.1:58768-79434 GCA_003297045.1 Symbiodinium sp. clade C Y103 | reverse complement strand
CAGCAAAACACCACGGCCACCTGTTTTTAAGGGCGTTCAAGCCTGCCGTTTGCCCGCCCTCAAACCCTTCAAACCCTCCAAACCCCTCCGCAGGCCTTTGCCAGGCAACCCTCCAAGCTACACAAAGCCTTTCGCAGGCCTTTCCAAGGCAACTCTTGCAGCTAAAATTCTCGTAGCTGCTGGCACCGGACTTGCCCTCCAATTGCTACCCGTACAACAACTTCACTCTTCCGATTATAATGCATGGATGCCCTGTATTGTTATTTCTTGGCACTGCCTGCTGCCTTCATTCAATGCGCTCGCCCCCCCCTTCCAGAAAGAAAGGNATTTCTTGGCACTGCCTGCTGCCTTCATTCAATGCGCTCGCCCCCCCCTTCCAGAAAGAAAGGGGGGTCGGCGGCACCAGGGCGTTAGCCCTACTTATTATATATGCGAATACTGCAAACTGCGGCGAATCACCAACAGCTCCAGCAATCTCAATAGGGAAAATGAATGAACATAATATTGACTACCAATGGATTTGGAAGCCGTCCCCCTCACTTCCGAAGAAGCACTTTTCGGCGTTGGACAGGAGATCGCACCCCTCCATTTAGTTTTATCTTTTCTGAGGCTCCTTTGGTACCTTGCACAGTCTTGAGATATCCAATGGAGGCTGTGAAACACTGCAAGTCACATCCTCAGTTTGGCTCTACTCATTGCTCCTTAGTCGCCACCTACCCCTGAGTTTCGATTCGAAACTCAGGGGTAGGTGGCGACCGCTTGCACCTGAGGAAAAGAAATGAAAGAACATATATGAGAAACTTGTGGATGACGACAACGCGCAATATGCGTTGTTGTCATCCACAAGTTGCTCAGGAGGCTTCCCTGTCAATGGGGAGACTTCAGCTCTTTGATCTGGGAGTCATCCATCGTGTACCATCCGCAATCTCCAGTTGGCGTGGGCTCCGATCTTCTTCCCATAGCATAGTAGTGTCCACTTGAAGCATCCTTGCCAGTGTGAATTATGGTATGGTACAGCTCGTATTCATAGCCGCCCATCCACAAGCCCTCATCTATTTTCACCGGCGTCCTTTCCTTCGTGAAGTCGTCGGTCTGCATGCTAAAGGTGAAACGATTCAGGCAGAGGCAAAGATGTGGTGGTGGTCGAGTGATTTCACTCCACTTCACCGAGCATGTGTTCTTGTCACACTTTTCGCATACCACCAGATTAGTAGGGTCATCCATCTCTTCGCACTTCAAACGCTCCTGAAGAAGCTTTTGAATCGTTGGCACGATGCCACTCTCTTTGGCCTGCTCTGCAGTGGGCACATCAGATCTGTGAAGGTCTCCTCACGGACCTTGATCTTGTCACACTTCCGACATGGAACCTTTTCCTGGAGCTCACCGGCAAAGACTTCCCTGAGTAAAGCTTGATCACTTCCGCCCAGTAGGATGTAACCGAGACCATGCGCTTCGTATTTGTCAATAATATGAAACGAATGGTCTCTGTCACATCCTGCAGTCATTTCCAGCTGACTATCGCTCTGGCGAGCAGCAAGATGTCATCTTGCTGCTCGCCAGAGTGATAGTCAGCTGGAAATGACTGCAGGATGTCCCAAATGTCCGTGTGCATGTGCGTCGCCAATGCCATTTTG
The DNA here is from genome assembly GCA_003297045.1 of Symbiodinium sp. clade C Y103. NCBI lineage: Eukaryota > Dinophyceae > Suessiales > Symbiodiniaceae > Cladocopium > Cladocopium sp. clade C. Next base: position 77,800 of record BGPT01002141.1, on the reverse strand, counting down.
GCGAACTGCCTCTGAAGAAGCTGCACCACCGTCTTTTCGAACTCAAAGTCCTTCTCATCAATTTTGGATGGCTTGGCTTTCAGCTTCAAGCTGAAGTCATAGATGCGCCATACAAATGCGTCAGTGAGGAAGTACGCCTGTATGAAGCTATTCATGTAGCAGGTGTTGGTTGTAATCTGCAATCCCACACTTGGCGGTCTGTGCGCCGCTGTTTGATGTTTGTTGGGGCAGCGGGTGAAACTCTGTTTGTGTTGTCAAAGGTTGCATGCAACTTCCACCCCTCCCGCGCTTGATTTTCAAGAGCTGGTTGGCTTGTCTGGTACTGCTGCGGCCACATGCGGCCACCCTTGACCTTGTGCTTAGTGACATTGATGGTTTACCATTTAATGTTGTTCATATTGGCTCCAAGTTGCGCCTGGTGTGGTCTGGAAAGCGGTCGACCGCGCCTGCACGTGTCCATTTGGCGGGCCATCTGCCCTGCCAATGAACGCAATCTGGTGCCCAATTCTACCGCCTGCGCGGAAAACTGGGACAAATAGTCCAAAAGAGGTAGAAGAGGCATCCGCACCTCTTCTGGAAGCACAGGGCCATCATTAAAAAAATGAAGAAGCAGCAAAGCTGGCACCTGGCTCGAAATGCTTGAACTGCTGGTGCGTAAAGTTGCAAGGTTGCAAAAGCCACAATGGTTGAGCGGGATCCCACTTATATACTCGATTCATGTAGGTCGGATCCTGCGAAGATCCAAGCAAAGATCGCACTGTTGCCGGGTTCTGTGGAAAACGTAGCAGGCACCTCGGAAGGCGCAACCGAAGCTTCACTGGAAGATACTGAGGCGGATAAGTTGGATACGCCACTTTGTTGGAAGGCCGCCATGTGACCCGGCTGCCCACAGCCGCAGCCATAGTAAGCACAGGGCGCCACTGCAGCCATGATGGGGACGAACCATGACGAACCCAGGCTGCGGTGTGAAGAACTCCACTTGCTGTGACCAACGGGACATCGCCATCAAAAAACCAAGGTTTTGGGGAAAGAACCTGGAGTTGAATCCTCAAAAACGTCGTAGTTTTGATTATCTGTCCAATTCATTGTTATATTGTTGGTATTTCTTTAGTTAATTATATCCCCATTCAATCCCCATGTTCTTGGAGTTATATCACCAGGAAACCTAAATTTAGCAATATTTTCGTCACAATATCCCATAGTTTAGCCGGGTCACCCCTCTTTTGTTCGAACCGAGAATCAGAGCACTGGTTCAGTGCTGGAAGCAATCTGGAGATAACGTCCTGTCTGGAGAAGCAGTGCAGTGGCCACCCAGGGTTCATCTGCTGTAAAAGATCTGGAAAACCCCTGGTTTTCCTAGGGAAATGATCTACAAATGGTGGCTTTTCCACATCTATGTTTACAGGAGCGTAGATGGTCCTGTATTCAATGTTGGAGTTTTGGGCTTACACTCTCTCAAAATCATGCTATGACTCTACAACTTCAAGTAATTCAGTGTGTTACCCTCTGGATTGTTTTGAGTCTGCTATTGAACATCACCATCAGGTTTTCTTTAATAGGTAACTCATCTATTTTTTGGGCCATGGCTTCCACTTCGCAGACTCTTAAATTACGCCCATGTGCAAAGCCTCCCGCTTGTCCATGGATCATGCACTCGCTGCTCATTCAACCTTGCAATGGACATTTTCCCTCCAGTAGATTGGCTTCCTATTGCAAAAAATGCTCACTAATGAGTGCACAAATATCATCTAATATTTCCACATGACATAGATATCAATGATATTCCCACAGAAAAACAACAAGTGTTCAACTTTTCCCTGTCCTTATACCCTCCGGTAATCAAACACGGCAGTGGGAAATGCCCTATAAATGGAGGTTTATAGCTCGGAAAATCATAGATGGGAGGTTTCCATTGCCATGTTTGATTACCGGTGGGTACCCGATCCTTTCTCCAAGAAATCACGTGTTTCCTCGTCCAACTTCAAGAAGTTCTGTCGTGCGGAGGTCGAAATCTCACAGAGCGATGCCACGGCATTGGCCACCACCATCCTCCAACGTTGGAGGGGATTTCACAAAAAAAAATGATGATTTCACAGGAGATTCATGGGATACCCCTGGTAATCCAAGAGTTTGCGAAGTGGAAGCCATGTTCCATAGATGATTTTGATTTAGCTATGAAAAAGGGTGCTTTTCCATATCTGTGCTATTTAAGCAGAGCTTATGTCACTAGATGCATATGTATATATATATATGTGTGTGTGCATATGATTAATTATAGTCGATACGGTCGATATGTCGTTTTTTTTCATACCATTGATCATCACGTCATGGGAAATTCCATCAACCCCCCTCGGGTCACCGGTCGAATGCTATGCTTGATGCTTTGGGAGGAGGTTGTCACCTTTGGGTTGAAGTATCACGAAAACCTGGCAAAATATCAGTTGTGAAGTTGTAAAGATAATAGTCTCTGAATTCTGATCATATCTATTCTTAAAGATCTAAAAAAGATCTGAATGATACGGGATAGTTTGACCCTCGTTCTCAAGTCAGCAGCAATTCTCTACAGAAAATACAATCAACTATATAAATATCTCAGAGGTTTAAAAATCATCCAAAAAAAACATGGTGATGATCGACCGTCAAATATCCTTGAAATCAGCAGCAAACCCCAAAAATATCAGCAATTCTTTGAGTATACCTTCCCCTGGACTCGGCTACCAGGCGGATTGGCATCTCCCAACATGTCACGAAGGATCTCCAGGAAGCCCTGGGAAGCCGGTCATTCCATAGATTGGAGGGAAACTCTCAATGTGGGGTTTCCCCAATGCCATAAACCGCAAACGCGGTTGGTCTAGAGCGCCTATGCTGATTTTGGGGATGGTTTACCCTCTGGTAAACTAACATAGCTATGGAAAATCACAATTTTTAATGGGAAAATCCACTATAAATGGCCATTTTCAATAGCTATGTTAGTTTACCGTGTTCCCTTTCCCCCAAACAGAGATGGTTGAAACACCGGAACTTCCCATCATCCACTTCAGTGGGCTTCTATCATGTTATATCTTATTTTCTATCATCCCAGGCAGATGTTTGGAGAATGAGACCGAAAATGATATTTGTATATATATATATATGTATATATATATATATAAAGGTCTTGGCTTAAGTGGCCCACGTACTGCCTCGACCTTAGGGGGTCTTTCGGACAGCTGACCCCCGGGCAATCTCGATTCCTTTGCCTTTTGGGTGCCTGCGCTGCTTCTGACCTGGTCTTGCCCTGGAACAGCCAGCACTTGTGCTCTGCCGAGCTAGCCACTCGGTATTCACCACCGACCCTGTGGTCCCGGCCACGTTAAACCCCCGGGTGGCTTTGTCTTGATCACTGACCTTTTACAGTTTGACTTGGTCCTGTACATCGGCTTTGATCCCTACGGTTTCTGGAGTGTACCTAACACTCGTATTTCACCTCGAGCCTGCACTTGGGTCTTTTCTTGGCGGTGCTCCTCGTGGTGATCTACACAATTTTGCATTACTGTTTATTCTTCACTGGTTTCTGGAGTGTACCGAACACTCAGTATTGCATACAATTTTTCAATTCGAACCTTGTCTTCGTGGGCATCAAGGTGTATGTGCAAGGCATTTTGCCAGATCTACTTGCTCTTGGTTTTGATTCATTGCAAGGGCATCGCATTGAACAGCTCCAACCACGACTCCGACGCAGAGGCGCACACTTCGAAGGAAGCGCGCACAAGCTCGTCGTGCTTGGTTTCTACATCGAGGAGGATTTGTACATCTTTCTTCACATCGTCTGAGAGCCATATTCCAGACCTTGAACCAACATCACTCCAGAGACAGCAAATTTTTGCGAAATATTGCCTCGACTATGGCGAGCAAACCGGACCCCTGGAGATGCAAATATTGTGTCCGCATGGTGAGCGGCGTGATGAATCATTGTGGAGGATGCCATGGACATTGGAATATCTGCAACGACACGACCTATGTCCACAAGAACAACAAGAAGGAGAAGCGCTCTTCACAGAGGTATGCGCAACAGTGGACAGATTATGGACAGAACCCCCATGGGAGGAGGATGCAGCCCAATGGAGGCATACGCAACAGAGCCGATCACCGAGAAAGAGGACACAGTCACCTCGTCAACGAAGCAACAGTGCTCGTGGCAGAGCTGGCAAAGGTCAGATGACCGACCAATTCACAGAAGGAGACAAAGGCTTCGACAAAGGCAAGTCCAAGGGCAAAGGAGTAGAAAAAGGTGGAGCAGCTGCTTTTGGGCACTTGCCGCCTTCTGCTCAATGGATGCAACCACCTTCACATCCGTTCCTGGAGGAGCCCCAATCGTCCTCTTTAGCCACGACATCTCCGGCTATGCAACCGTTTGGCAGGGCGCGAAACGAGAAGGACAAGGACGATGCAGAGCTCATTGCATTGAGAAATCTAGCATCCAAAGTTCGAACTCAACAAGACGAACAATCAGAAGATGTCAAAAAAGCCTTGGCTGCAGTCGAAGCACATGTCCGCAAGGACGATGCGAAGAGCTACCATCAGTTGGTCTCTTTGGTGAAAACAGCAAAGAAGAAGTTATCCGACATCGAGGAGCAGTGGGAAGCATTTCGCTCTCAATGGACTCAATACTTGGACAAGGCCACCAAAATGTGGACAGCCCATATCGATTCCTACGAGGAAGGCGAGAACAAGTTTGCAGAGAAGCGAAAGGAAGCTGCTACCCAACTGCAACAAGTTCGTGGTCAACTCCATGCAATTCACATTCGCACTATGGAGGGCACAGTGACCAAAGGAGAATTGCAAGAAGGCCAGACTGCACTCGATGCGACAATGCAGATCGACGACATGGACAATGTGGCAGAGCAACCACAGTTTTGTCAGTTGAAGACAGACTTGAAAGGTGCTGTCCAAAGAGTCAGAGAGACCATAGAGGAGAAGATGTCAAAAAGAACTTTGGCAACCCGCTCAATGGAAGGAGACTCCATCGACCTCACGGAGCAGCCGGACAAGAAACAGCGGGACTCCGATTAGCCCGGACCCTTCATGCGTCCAATGAGGAGGCCAGTTTGCTTGACGCTTTGTGCGTAGACAGCTGGAAAGGGGACGGGCGAGTGTCTCGGCGATTCCGCCGATTGTCCTTTTGGCCTACGGTATACAATGTATATCCGCAGGGGCAATGGACAAGATCTACATGCAAACTTCTTCAACTTCCAGAATGTGATGTGGATTCCAACAAATGGGGTTTGTTTGATTGGACTGTTCCCCCACAGCATTCTGTCACAAAGGAGAAGGACTACATTGATCCCTGGACGGCACAAATCAGAGCTTGCTTGCTTGAGCACTCACTTGTCTTTGACAATTTGTCGCCCAGCTTGGATGCGGTCTTCTTCCAGCCCTATCTCAATGATCTCAAGTTTCCTGTTCCTGAACGTGATTTACAAGAATTGGGTCTCTGTCGAAGTCCTCAAGTTCATCCTCGCATTCTTGACGAAGTTCTGGATGTTAGAGAAGATGATCTACAAGACTCCATTGACTCGCACAGACCCGACCTCAATGAGGTGCCAAATCTGAGAGATCCACCAGTGTTCTCTGACCAGTCGGATGATTCTGGAGAACGGCCACGAGACCATCGACCACCACTACATCACTTTCCCTCATGGGTAGCTGAGTTGTGGGATCTTTTACAGGACGAAGGAGCAACAGAGCTCTTAGAAGAAGGTCCAATTGTGTATGTTGGGTCATACTACCTGAGCCATGAAACCTGCCTTCGACAGGAACAGAACAGACCATTGCGACTCACACGAGAATACCATCAATGGCCAACTCTTGTACGAGATGTTTGGCATGATTTCTTTGATGAGCTATCTGATTTCAGCCTACATTTAGTTCGACCTGAACCTCCTCTTTCAGTCACCCAAGGGACTGTCGGCGTGGTCTTGGTAGTACAGCACCCAGTTGTTGACCAAGCAGCGGTCCTCACAACAGCAGTCTTTGATAGACTGGAAGGGCATCGCATTCATGAAGTTGCTCACTCATTCCCCTTCCATACCGCATATGATGCAGTTCTCCATCATGCTGATGCTGCAGAAGCTTGTGCGGAACTTGACCAGCAAAACCTGGGGCCTTGCACGATTCGTGCAGGCAGGCACACTTTTCCAAGACATAGAGCTATCAGATGTCATGATGGACTTGGACTTGTTGTGAGAGTCCCCATGGCTATGCCTGAGGAAGAATGGGAACGTAGAGTGTTCGACAACATAGCAGCGGCGAATGCAGACTTTCCGCAACCTCATTTCCCTGATGATGCACCAGAGACTTCTGCAGTTGCACCAGGGCTACAAGAAGAACCACATGATGAATCTCACCTTATGGCGAGATCTCCTCTTGTGAGACTCAACTATCACAACCCGGCTGGCGACATCACGCCTTCGGAGTACAGCACTGACATGGCATCATCCTCGTCAAGTTCAAGCAATCTACAACCACCAGCTGAGGAATGGCATCTCTGCTATGTCTTTGCACTAGGTCAAGATGCACTTGAAGTTGAAGTTCCATGGCAAGATGGGGAAGAACTCTATCGCAGAGTTGCACAGGCTTTTCACATTGAATATGATGACATTGTTTCTGTGCACACCATCCTGCACTGCCCTGATGACATCCTGCATCAACATCGTCGATGTCTTCTCCTTCAACGACAATCAGATCATCCTCCAGCACACTTCATGCGTTTGTGTCTCATTGATGTCGAGTACAAGTTCGATTCCTCAGGACCAGCTTCGTTGATTGAACGAAAGGTCAAATGGATGCCACAAAGGTCCAATCGAGACTCAACAATTCGGCTCATTGGATACGATGGCCACTGCAGCGCAGCGCCAGACAGATGCTGGCTGTGGCATGACAAACAATACATTTCTGTGAATGCGGAACCCTTGCAGCTTGCTCATGGCAGTTATGTCCGACTTGCAGTACCAGCGCATCCAGAACAAGCGATTTGTGTCACTGGAGAATATCTGATGCCAGAAGAATTTCTTGAACAAGAGGATGCCCTCGACTTCTTGGAACAAGAGAATACCATCTTCACTCAGTTGGCATTAGTGCACTGGAAAATCACTGACGAAGATGTGGTTCGTCATGCGAGAATTGAGACATGTGTACATGACACCGAAGAGCCTCAGGCATTGATCCGCATTCATGACACAGCCGCAGTGCCCCGACTCCGCACCGATCCCTTGTGGGAGTTGTGGAACCGACCAGCTTTGCGCACCAGAGGATTGCAGAATGAACCAGTGATGCTATTCGAATCTTGGTACCTCAATGGTTTGGGGTTTCCACGATGTAGCTACTCAAGAATGGTAGCCCTAGATGCTGACGTGGATTCGTGGATCGAAAAGCTTCGACAAGTATGGCAAGACCGTGCCAGTCCACATGTACCACTCGAACTTGCAATTGTTCACCCAGCGGTCCCACATGCCCGACATGGAGGCCATTTGATTGTACTACAATCAGTGCATCCCGGTGAAAAGGCCAGTCTTTTGAGTTCTATGTGGGCTTCGACCGATGGTGCGCTACAGGATAGATTTGCTCAGCTTGTCCCCACTGTCATCAATCTCCAAGAGCTGATCCATCACAATGATCTCACTGTCCTGTGTGAACATCCTGACTATGCTTGCAAGGCCTACATTGGCGACCGTGAGCTCAACGATGCTGTTCGAACACCAGTCTACCATGGACTACATCTTGCTTTGGTGATTGAGTACACGCCATTGCAAGCGGCACTCGACACTTTTCTGCAGTCTGAAGATTTCGTCACGACTATGGCTGCCCCCAGTCATTTTCCAGGACATGTACCAAATCTGAATTTGCCGGACATCTCTGTCATGCCGCGAATTGTTCAAGATCTTCATGCCCAATGGACTCGTGAGGCTGCAGCACGTACCGAGACACCAACGCCTGCTGCGATTCGAACATGGTTTGTCGACCACCAAGACTCCAACCTTCGAGCCTGCAATAGACCACGGCATGTCAGACTCACTCTGATGTATGACACATGGGAGGCCGCTCTGAGACAGGAATGGAGAGACTATGTCTCTGACGATGACTGGATTGACTACTTCATCGTTACACCGTCACCTCCGACATCTGGACAAGCAGTTCTTTGCCACGTCCTTCTTGTCCGACATCGCCATGTGGCCATTGCAACTAGTGTTCTCTCTCTCTATTTGACCAGAACAGCACACAAGAGGGACCAGCACTACAAGTTGCTATCTCCACGTTGGCGCAGATCCATGTCGAACACATCCTCCGTGGACTAGGCATCTATGAGCGATGTTGTCATCCACATGGTGATCTTCACTGTGACCTTTGGCATGATCAACAGCAGCTACAGATCAACGCGCCCTTGGAGGGAGTCAACGGACTCAGCATCGAAGCTAGAGTCAGTCCACGACGAGCTCTACTACCAGAAAATGATTCATCTACTCTCATGCAGAGAACTCTTCTCGTCAAAAGCACACCAGTTCTGAGTGCGCTTGATGTGCCTCCGAGAGATCCGGATGAATCAGCAGGCTTTTGTCATCGACCGGGTTTTCGAGTCACTGATTCAGCTCTACCACTGCTTGGAGCACAGAGTTCCTTTGTCCAAGACCTTCATGCATCATGGCATGCCCAAGCATTTGCCTGGGAAGATGAGCCTCGCTCCACGAAGGTCATGACATACTTTGTCGATCACTTTGACCTAATCCCACGGTGTGACCATGGAAGAGAGGTACGGCTCTGGGAATCCTATGTCAACTGGGAACAAGACCTGCGCCGCGCATGGGCTGACCGTATTGTCCCAGCAGCTTCGTTGAGCTATCATGTGATTACGCCCACACCTCCATTGATTGAGCCGGGCATTGCGGCTTATGTACTTCTTGTACAAAGAGCTCAGGAACCTTTGGTCACCAGCTTCGTCAATCTTTTTGACGGGATAGGTCGACTTCAAGGACGCAGTGCAGTGACGACATTCCACCGAATCCATGCTTCCTATTTGATCCAAGCCCTTGGTTTCTTTGACCAATGTTATGGACCAGGTGCTACTCATCAATGTGAGATTTGGCATCGAGATCAACAACTACGACTTGATCAACCTGTTCAAGGACGGCATGGCATGAGTTTCATTGCTCATTTTCGTCTGGATGTATCATCTCACATGCCAGGGTTCTCTCTTTTCCAACGACATGCTACTATTACCAGTACCACAACACCGAGTACTGGGGACAGTGAGCGCCTAACAGACAGCAGGATGGCTTTTAACTGTCGGCCACTGTCTCTGGTCTTGGATGAATTGATTCCGATGAGCCACAACTCTGAAGACGCTGAGCATGCTTCTCGATCAGAAGAACATGCACAGACCCAAGTCGCGATCCAGCTCTATGATCCGTCCGGCCAAGAGAGATTTCCTACGCCGCTTGTGGTCGATGCCCCTGGACGTCCAGAACAAATTCAAGACGAACTTCGACTCTGGGGGCACGAATGTCTCGTGTTTGACTGCGCTCCACAACGATACCACATCTGCATTGCTTGTGCTGACGACCATGCACAACCAGATCAGGACCACTGGCACTATGTGTTTTGTCATGACGATCCAGAAGATCAACATGGATGCTTTGTTCACAGCGACGTGGAGCTGCTCTCTGAGGTCCAACTTATGAGACTCCTTGGAAAATTTGACTACCCACGTGCGGTCATTTTAGACCAGCAAGTCTTCTGGGGAAGATGGATCCGGATCCTGTTTCATCATCGTGATCCTCAGCCCATTCAGCACAGCAATCGACTTCGAGTTCGTAGTCCTTGGCCAGCCCGCCTGCAACACAAACGTACTGCCATGGCCCTGCTTGACATTGATCAAATTGCAGCTCTGAATGCTACAGATCGACTCTGCACCAACTTCAATTGCGCTGATCTGAGACAATTGTTCCGAGCTGGTGATGGAGTCCTCTGTGACGACTTGGCCATTCTGGACCTGCCTGATGATCTACGTCAGCGGCTATCTCATTACCCAGTCATGCCATTACAGAGCGCTTCTGACTTGGATAAGTACGACCGAATCCTGCTGTTCACCGACGGCTCTTCGCAGCCGAAATACAAACATTTTGTACCAGAGCATGCGGACGAACTTGGACATCCAGACACATGGGCGCTGGTTGTCATAGGGGAAGTCTTTGCCCCAAATGATGTCGACGAGTCCATTCTGCACATTCTGGGTTGGACCGCGCAACCAGTCAGATACGACCCGTCCGGTGCTGCATACACCGGTATCACCAGACTCGGATCTGATATGGCAGAACGCTCCGCCCTCATTGGGGCTGCGATCTGGAGACTCACCCAGAACCATTCTGTGCCTACAGTCGTATGTACTGATTCGCAAACAGGAGGTGGCCAAGCCTTTGGACTACTTGGCGCAGGCACTGCAGATGACTCCTACCATCTTCTGCGCAGTCTTTATCAAACATTGGAATTGGCCCTTCCGAGTGGTGACCTCTGCCTGCATCATGTCACATCACACACTGGGGAGCTCTTCAACGAGATTGCTGACGTTGCTGCCAAACAAGAGAGCAGATGCTCTTTCAACCACCCACGTGTGTCGCTTGACATGTGCACATGGAGGGCGAAGTTTCTCCAACTCTGGTCTGCGTTTGGTACTCAATGTGGCATGCCAGTCTGGCAAGATGGAGGCATGGATGTTCATGCTCCCCAACTGCCTGTGCTGACAACCTGTCCTTTGCCATCAAGGAACGCTGCTGGCCATCAGGATGTTCGGACCTTCTTGCAGTTCAGCCTCAGCCTTGCCACCGCCAATGTGCAGTCACTTTATCGTCGACCTCAAGGACATGGTGGCAAGCTACATTATCTCCAGCGACAAATGCGACATCATTGCCTCAATGTCATGGCGATACAAGAGGCTCGATCCGATCCGGGCATGTTTACCACCAACAACATTCTCCGGCTTTGTTCCGGACATGAGAAAGGCAACTATGGCATAGAGATTTGGGCAGATCTTGACCGGCCATTTGCACGACATCACAATGGCAAGCCTGTTCATTTTCGTCCCAATCAATTCCAAGTGGTACATGCAGAGCCCCGAAGCTTACTTGTTCACTGTGATACCGGTCTATGGGCCTTTTGGCTGCTGGCCTTTCATGCACCACACAGTGGATACTCAGCTACACATCGAGAAGATTGGTGGACCGCAATACAGCACGTTCTTGAAAATCATCTTGATGACGATCCTCTCTTCGTTTTGGCAGATGCCAATGCAGATCCAGGTCCATATGATGCAGTATGTGTGCTTTCCGAGGGGTACAAGACCACGGCAAATACGCCTCTTTTCCGAGACCTGCTGCAAACTCGACATCTGTGCCTGCCGGCCACTGGACCTTGCCATTCTGGTAGCAACACTACGTGGACTGGACTTGATGGTGGTGATGCTCACACGCTCGATCACATTGCGGTGCCTTGTGACTACTTGACAGCCTGCACGTACTCGCAAGTCCTGCATGATTTCGACCTCGCCACGGTCCATGACGATCATCAGGCGGTTGCGTTGCAACTGCAATGGACCGCTTCAACAAGCCTGAGTGCAGTGCGTCAGGGTATTCCTGGAACATATCGTCCCTGTACTTTCCAGAATAGCCAGGGACTTGCACATCGGCTGGCACAGTATACTCCATTGCCGTGGCACACTGACATTGAGAAGCAGGCCTTTGATCTTACACATTGTGTCCGTGATGCTCTCAGCATAGACGTTATGCCCCGCAGCTGTGCCAAGAAGCTCTACATTGACGATACTGCTTGGCGGTTTAGACAAAACAAGATTGACACACAACGCAAGCTGCGCAAGCTTCGCTGGATGTTGTCTCGACAAAGTCTACAACAAGTCTTCATGGCATGGACCACCGCTGGAAGAACCGATGGAATTGCAGTTCCTCAACCTCTTGGTGTCTCCTATGTCACGAGTCTTCTTTGCCAAAAGTTCAAGTATGTAGCCAAGCTGATTGTAGTGAGGCGCCAGCTCAAGAGCCATCTTTGTGCTGCAAAACAGAGGCACATCACGGAGCTCCTGAAGACCATGGATGATGATGCACCTGCCTCCGAGATTCTACGACACCTTAAAAAGCACATTGGGCCCACCAATCCCAAAAAAGCGAAGATCAAGCCTCTTCCTCTTGTTCGAGATTCAACTGGACACATCTGTCGTCATCCACAAGATGCTCTACAAACGTGGATCCAGTTTTTCCAAGATATGGAAGGAGGAGTACAAATGCCCTATGATGAACTCAGGGCCATTTGGATTCGTGAACTTGGGGCATTTCGACAACAAGGCCTCCAAGTGGACCTAGAACGGCTCCCGACACTTGTGGACATTGAGATTGCACTTCGACGTGTACCTCGAGGACGCTCCTGTGGACCAGACGGCATTCCTGGTGAAGTTTGCCATCACCATCCGGCAGCGCTTGCGAAGGCACTGTATGCTCAGATGGCTAAGCTTTACCTTCATGGCCAAGAACATATTGGATACAAAGGAGGAGTCCTAGTACCAGCATACAAGAACAAAGGTGCGGTTGATCAATGCGCATCGTACAGGTCCTTACTTGTGAGCAACCATTTCGGCAAGGTACTCCACCGTACTCTACGCCAAAAGAATGCCACGTTGTATGAAAGTTTTCTCCAGCTTCAGCAAACTGGAGGACGCCGCCATGTCCCTGTCCAAATGGCCGTGCACCAACTTCGAGCATTTGCCAGAATGGCAACTGAGAAAGGGCACTCTGCGGCCTTCCTGTACTTGGATCTCAAGGAAGCATTTTACAGAGTCGTACGTGAAGTTCCCATTGGAGGCACTATCGAAGATGCGACGGTGGCGCATATCATGGCCAAGCTTCGCATGCCCGAAGATGCACTTCAGGATCTTCACAGATTACTTCAAGAACCTACCGCCTTGGAGCAAGCAGGCCTTTCAGATTTGGACCGCAATTGCATTCGAGCGATTCACACTGGCACTTTCTTTTGGCTGCGAGGGCAGGAAGATGTGTCGAGAACCACTATTGGTACACGGCCGGGCGACTCATTTGCCGATATTATCTTCGGATATGTCTGGGCCTGTGTTTTGCGCAAACTGCAGTCTTTCATGCAGGACATCGGGGCCATTACCACTTTGGAATGCTGCCATTACCTGCCACTGTTTGGACGCAATGCAGTTGCTCCTGGTTGTCATCCCTTCATTGGCCCGACATGGATGGACGATGTTGCCCTGTGCGTCCACGATGAGACTCCTGAAAGACTTCTTAGCAAGATAGGCAGCTCCGTGGGATACCTTTTGGATCTCTGTGAATATCACTGCATGACCCCCAACTTGGCACGTGGTAAGACTGAGCTACTTCTTGCTTTTCGTGGTCGCCGCTCCAGACAACACAAGTTGCAGTTCTACGGGCCACAGGCTCCAGGCACATTTCCAGTGATGTGTGAAAAAGGCATTCGCCACATCCAGCTCGTGCAGACCTACAAGCACTTGGGAGGCATGGCCCATCACTACACGGGAGATCAACGAGCAGAGATTCGTCAACGTACTGCCATAGCTCATCGGACTATGACTCAGTTCCGCAAGCAGCTGTTTCAGAACCTGGACATTCCCTTTGAGCGGCGCAAGGAGCTTTTTCAAACCCTTGTCCTCACCAAACTCCTCTATGGTGCGGATTCATGGACTTTTACCAGCAAGAATGCATGGAAAGTCTACCACTGCGCTGTCATTGGACTGTATCGACGCTTGGCTCGGCTGCCAAGTGATGGACACTACACTGACGAGGAGATTCTTGTTCGTGTGATGCTGCCCAGTCCAGCAGAGTTGCTACGAAGAGCTCGCCTCCGTTACTATGTCACCTTGCTCAAGGCTGACCTCTTGGATGTCTGGTCCCTCTTGGCCCAGGATTCAGCATGGTGTAGGCTTCTGGAGCAAGATATGCAATGGATGTGGACGCAAATCTCACATACTTCCACGCTTGGAGCGCCTGAGGAGCACTTTGAGCATTGGCTGTTCATTGCGCAGGCACACCCGGGCTACTGGAAGAGGCTTGTGAGAAGAGCATGTGAACACAGTATGGGCCAACGTCGCAGAGTACAACATGTCAAGCTTTTCCTGTCCCGATTCCTGCATCGACTCCAAGAAGGACTGCCTGCTCCGCTACCAGAAGGTTCTGATGATCTTCTTGAGGTGCCCGATGATGAGGCCTATGGATGCATGCAATGCCAACTACGATGCAAGAGCAAGGCTGGTGAGGCTGCACATATGTGTAAGGCTCATCAGCAACCTTCGCAGCTACGTACTTTGTTTGACCACACTCAGTGCCCTGCATGCCTCAAGGAATACCATACGATGCAGAAGATGAAAGCACACCTTCACTACAGCACGAGATGCAGAGAACTCTTGGAGAGTTTCAATCATCGATGTGAGCCGACACCGGGGACGGGATCCACAGATGACATTCAGAGGACCCATCTACATGACCGGTTTTTGCCACCCCTTCAAGGGCAAGGACCTCAACTGCCGAGACCACGTCGGCGTGAGAACCTGAATGTTCATGCGGACCTTCACATCTACCTGGTTGACCTCATTGCAGAAGCCATACATGTCCAAGATTTTGAAGATAGATTGCGTCAATATTTGGGTGCCACTCCTATCTCATGGACTACCACGAGACGAACATTGTACTTCTTCTTGGACACCCTTGACGAAGAGGATGCCTTGTTCTTTGGATTTGACCTCACCGAGATCACGGCGATGCTTCGCAGACTTTGCAGTCCTGACGCATGGAGCTTCTTGCAACATCCCGTGCAGCGACAGGAGATAGCATCTGATCTTGGGCAGCTGGAACAACGATGTGATTTCTTTCGGCAAGAACTGGAAGTCAATCCTTTAAGCCCATCTCCCAGAGCCTTTGGAAAACATCGTATTGTGCTACATGTTTACTCGGGGCGTCGTCGGTGTGGAGATCTCCAACACTATCTTGATCACTTCCATGACAAGACCGTCGGCTATGTCATGCACGTGGTCTCCATGGACATTATCAATGATCCGATCACTGGCAATGCCATGAATCTGGAGACGTGTACCTTTTGGTTGCAAGCCATAAGGGCGAAGCATGTTCTTGCCATGATGGCTGGCCCGCCATGCGAGTCCTGGTCCATTGCGCGTGGCAGATCGCTCCACGTTTCCGATCTCTGGGGGCTCCCATGTGTAAGCTTGCGAGAATTGCTACAGCTTTTCGTGGGTAACGAGTTGCTCAGTTTCGTCCTCTTGGCCTTCCTCGAGCTCATTTTTACCAACGGCTTTGCGGTGATTGAACACCCAGCAGATCCAGAATCAGACCCCGAAGCAGCTGCGATTTGGAGATTGCCAGTGATCCAGGTGCTTCTTGCGCTTCCGGGAGTTCAGCTATTGAGGATCGCTCAGGGTTTGCTAGGAGCTCCATCACCAAAGCCCACCAACCTGATGGTGGCGAATATGCCTGAGCTTATGCAATTCCTACATCAAAGCAGGACACGTACAGAGCTGCCGTCATCCACCTCCATTGGCAAAGACCACTTGGGGAACTGGAAAACGTCCTGCCTGAAGGAATACCCTCCAGGGTTTTGCAGAGGCCTGGCGAAGTCATTTTTGCATGTCATTGGCAATACGCCCATTGACACATCCATCCCTGAGCCCAGCACAGAATTTCTTGCGCGAATCAGCCGTCTCATCATTTATGAATGGGGCGATCGCATAGGAGCTGATTTCGCAGGGGGCTAAGGATGGATTTTATCACTGAATTAGGAACGAACCATGCATATATATATATATATATACATATCATAGCATCCCAAATGACCTACTTTCCTATCATGTTTCCTTATGTGTGTATAGATATATTCTATGTTTTTCTGCATAAATATACAGGTAACCATTATTCTATGTCTATAATATACTACACGATGTGCCCCCCCAAGTTCTAAGTTGGTTTGTATACCACATTAAGTATAGTTATAAGATGTTTTAAGTACCATAAACCATAGTTATTGGAGTTGTAATCCAACTTAATTAGCCTAGCTGCCTATCTAGGGGGCCCCCACATTGTATCATTTGGTAAATATCCTTCCCCCCGCAACGGACCCTCTCCTGATCTTCCACCAGCTCGGGGTTGATGTCGTAGAGCTTGGCCACACACATCGTCGCAGTTTTGCGAACGTAGGGATCGGTGTCGCTACAGCTCCTCGTAGCGCTGGCGGTCGCGAAATGGCTGTTTTGTGGTAGGTAAACCATGGTAAGCCACTGGATGTTGAGGATTTTCCGAGAATTGTCAGACAGACTCGTTGAACTAAATGTGTCTGCGCGTCCCCTTAGTAACCATCAGGTGGACTGTAGATCTGCTACTTTTGGGGTTGGAACGATCACCCAAACTCAAACTTGAGGCCCAGGGGTAAGGGACGAAAGCTAGCTCGACACCGATACATAGATACATAGATAGCTAGATAGATAGGTAGGTAGATAGATAGATAGAGAGACAGATAAATAGATAAATAGATAGAGAGAGAGAGAGAGACAGATAGATAGATAGAGAGAGAGAGAGACAGATAGATAGATAGATAGATAGGATGGATGGATGCATGGATGGATAGATAGGTAGATAGATAGATAGATAGATAAGAAAGAAAGAAAGAAAGATAGATAGATAGATAGATAGATAGATAGACAGACAGACAGACAGACAAATAGATAGATAGCTCGATAGCTAGATAGCTACATAGCTAGTTCTTAGATAGATAGATAGATAGACAGATAAATAGACAGATAGACAGATAGATAGATAGATAGCTAGATAGACAGATAGATCGATAGATAGATGGATACGTAGGTAGNGGTAGGTAGGTAGGTAGATAGGCAGGTAGATAGATAGATGGATAGATAGATAGATAGACAGGTAGATAGGTAGGTAGAGACATAGATAGATAGATAGATTGATAGATAGATAGATAGATAGGTAGGTAGATAGATAGATAGATAGATGGATAGATAGGTAGATAGATAGATAGATAGATAGAGAGACAGATAGATGGATGGATGGATGGATGGATGGATGGATGGATGGATAGATAGATAGAGAGATAGATAGGCAGATAGATCGAGAGAATAGATAGGATAGATAGGCTAGATAGGCTAGATAGGCTAGATAGCGTGATAAGTAGATAATTAGNCATGAAGTTTCATGGGATTGGAGATTCCAGCCCCCCCAATACCTTGCTAAAGCAAGAGGGACTTCAGCTAGCAAAAGCTAGCTTTCGTGACAAGGAATGAAAAGAAATACATTAAACGGGGCCCAGATGGCAACTATAAATGGGGTAACCAGGACAAGCAGTATCTCTCCCAAGGGGTCCCGGTCACCTGCGCAGTGGCTCCAAGAGGTACTCGGTCATCTGTTCCAGGCGTATACACCCCATAGTTCGCACCTTCGGTGGCCACAGAGTAGTTGCTGGAGCGCAAGAACTGTCATGTTCTTTGGCAAAAATGGCCGGTTGGGGATATTAATATAGATTTTTATGTGTACATATAGATAGATAGGTAGATAGATAGATGGACAGATAGATAGATAGACAGGTAGATGGATAGATAAGAACAAACAAGACAGGTGGAATAGATAGATAGACAATATGGAGATGGAGATATAGATATGTGCGCGCGTGCATGTGTGTGTGTGTGTTTGCCACGGTCAAAACATGGTATTCTGGCATTCTGCTCCAGAGTCATCCTAGAAATATTAGGAATCCTTAGAACGGGTAAAAAAAAACGCTATTGATTGATAACCATCCACCAATCTGGGTTATATAGTCTGATCCAACTTTCAACTGTTGACCATGGCACAAATGAGGATTGACCATCTTATAAATTTTCAACAGTTTGCTATGCCATGTTTCATACTTGGAGGATCATCCCATGGACCGGAAGCGGTGAATAACCTTGGTGAGTAGATTATCCCATCTATAGATGGATTATAACCTACTATGCTGATGATAGATCTGATCGATCGATTATCCCATGATTAACCACTATGTTGATAATCTAGAGATTTGATTCCCATGCTAGCCCATGCTTCTTAACCACAAAAACGATCCGTGGATGATCCTCGGGTGATTTTCAACATCCAGGTCTGAGGTCCCCTACGGCCAAGGCCCGTAGCAAGGGGTTGTTGGGGTCATTGGCATCCTGCGAGGCATCCTATTGGCTGTCTGACCATGAGAAGCCCATCGAAAATGGCCATGAAATGCAGCGAAAACCATTGATGAAGCATCAAATGTTGGGGGAAACACCCCATGATTTTCAAGACCAAAATGATCCTTAAAAGATCAAAGAAGAACTGGGGAAGTCGGAAATTTGTAGGGACAAATCCGGGAAAACGAGTCTCATCTCTATACATTCGAGAATTGCTGGGCTCTTCCTGGACTCTCTTTGAATGGCAAGTCCTTGCGAAAGGAGTGGATGGCGAGAATGGCCAAGTCTGGTTGTGCCTGCCAGCTTTCAGAAATGGTCACGTGCCAGTGTGGTATTGTAGACAGCATTTTTGGACCCCTGCAAAGATGGGATCAATGGCGAGGTTTAACTCCAGCATTTCAGGCATAGTCCCGGAGCTTGAAACCTCGATTCAAGCTGGTTCTGCCACTGATTTCCCTTCGGGCACCTTGGCATAATTGATGACATAAAGGTACACCAGCTTCCTGGGATGAAGGCACCATGAATCATCCATCTCCCCCCCTTTTTTCTGTTGAATATTAGCAGCCTCTACCAAAAATGCTCCCGAAAATGGCAGGAGTGATGACATGTGAAGATTCCATAAATATTCATCCCCATTAAAACTAGACGACGGATGGCCCGAGAGCGAAGAGAAGTATAGTGAGATATGTAATTGTGAAAATCGTATAACATGAAATATATAGAGAGAGAAATAGAAG